>CAWWDN010000339.1:0-134000 GCA_963942505.1 Lordithon lunulatus
CAGCTATATAGGACCTACAGGCGATGTTCTTGAGTCGATATATGTCGATCTGAGCACAGCTGGGCCCCGTATATGCAGCATGGGGGTAGCTCTGATACCAGCCAGATGCAATCCACGGCCATATAGGACCTACAGGCGATGTTCTTGAGTCAATATATGTCGATCTGAGCACAGCTCGGCCACGTATATACAGCATGGGGGTAGCTGTGATACCAGCCAGCTGCAACCCACGGCTATATAGGACCACAGGCGATGTTCTTGAGTCGATTTATGTCGATCTGAGCACAGCTGGGCCCCGTATGTGCAGCATGGGGGTAGCTCTGATACCAGCCAGATGCAACCTACGGCCATATAGGACCAACAGTGGATATATGTCGATGTGAGCACAGCTGGGCGCCGTATATACAGCATGGGGGTAGCTCTGATACCTGCCAGATGCAATCCACGGCCATATAGGACCTACAGGCGATGCTCTTGAGTCGATATATGACGATCTGAGCACAGCTGGGCCACGTATATACAGCATGGGGGTAGCTGTGATACCAGCCAGCTGCAACCCACGGCTATATAGGACCTACAGGCGATGTTCTTGAGTCGATATATGTCGATCTAAGCACAGCTGGGCCCCGTATATGCAGCATGGGGGTAGCTCTGATACCAGCCAGATGCAACCTACAACCATATAGGACCTACAGTGGATATATGTCGATATGAGCACAGCTGGGCGCCGTATATACAGCATAAGGGTAGCTCTGATACCAGCCAGATGCAATCCACGGCCATATAGGACCTACAGGCGATGCTCTTGAGTCGATATATGTCGATCTGAGCACAGCTGGGCCACGTATATACAGCATGGGGGTAGCTGTGATACCAGCCAGCTGCAACCCACAGCTATATAGGACCTACAGGCGATGTTCTTGAGTCGATATATGTCGATCTGAGCACAGCTGGGCCCCGTATATGCAGCATGGGGGTAGCTCTGATACCAGCCAGATGCAACCTACGGCCATATAGGACCTACAGTGGATATATGTCGATGTGAGCACAGCTGGGCGCCGTATATACAGCATGGGGGTAGCTCTGATACCAGCCAGATGCAATCCACGGCCATATAGGACCTACAGGTGATGCTCTTGAGTCGATATATGTCGATCTGAGCACAGCTGGGCCACGTATATACAGCATGGGGGTAGCTGTGATACCAGCCAGCTGCAACCCACAGCTATATAGGACCTACAGGCGATGTTCTTGAGTCGATATATGTCGATCTGAGCACAGCTGGGCCCCGTATATGCAGCATGGGGGTAGCTCTGATACCAGCCAGATGCAACCCACGGCCATATAGGACCTACAGTGGATATATGTCGATCTGAGCACAGCTGGGCGCCGTATATACAGCATGGGGGTAGCTCTAATACCAGCCAGATGCAACCCACGGCCATATAGGACCTACAGGCGATGCTCTTGAGTCGATATATGTCGATCTGAGCACAGCTGGGCCATGTATATACAGCATGGGGGTAGCTGTGATACCAGCCAGCTGCAACCCACGGCTATATAGGACCTACAGGCTATGTTCTTGAGTCGATATATGTCGATCTGAGCACAGCTGGGCCCCGTATATGCAGCATGGGGGTAGCTCTGATACCAGCCAGATGCAACCCACGGCCATATAGGACCTACAGTGGATATATGTCGATTTGAGCACAGCTGGGCGCCGTATATACAGCATGGGGGTAGCTCTAATACCAGCCAGATGCAACCCACGGCCATATAGGACCTACAGGCGATGTTCTTGAGTCGATATATGTCGATCTGAGCACAGCTGGGCCACGTATATACAGCATGGGGGTAACTGTGATACCAGCCAGCTGCAACCCACAGCTATAGAGGACCTACAGGCGATGTTCTTGAGTCGATATATGTCGATCTGAGCACAGCTGGGCCCCGTATATGCAGCATGGGGGTAGCTCTGATACCAGCCAGATACAACCCACGGCCATATAGGACCTACAGGCGATGCTCTTGAGTCGATATATGTCGATCTGAGCACAGCTGGGCCACGTATATACAGCATGGGGGTAGCTGTGATACCAGCCAGCTGCAACCCACGGCTATATAGGACCTACAGGCGATGTTCTTGAGTCGATATATGTCGATCTAAGCACAGCTGGGCCCCGTATATGCAGCATGGGGGTAGCTCTGATACCAGCCAGATGCAACCCACGGCCATATAGGACCTACAGTGGATATATGTCGATGTGAGCACAGCTGGGCGCCGTATATACAGCATGGGGGTAGCTCTAATACCAGCCAGATGCAACCCACGGCCATATAGGACCTACAGGCGATGTTCTTGAGTCGATATATGTCGATCTGAGCACAGCTCGGCCACGTATATACAGCATGGGGGTAGCTGTGATACCAGCCAGCTGCAACCCACGGCTATATAGGACCACAGGCGATGTTCTTGAGTCGATTTATGTCGATCTGAGCACAGCTGGGCCCCGTATGTGCAGCATGGGGGTAGCTCTGATACCAGCCAGATGTAACCTACGGCCATATAGGACCAACAGTGGATATATGTCGATGTGAGCACAGCTGGGCGCCGTATATACAGCATGGGGGTAGCTCTGATACCAGCCAGATGCAATCCACGGCCATATAGGACCTACAGGCGATGCTCTTGAGTCGATATATGACGATCTGAGCACAGCTGGGCCACGTATATACAGCATGGGGGTAGCTGTGATACCAGCCAGCTGCAACCCACGGCTATATAGGACCTACAGGCGATGTTCTTGAGTCGATATATGTCGATCTGAGCACAGCTGGGCCCCGTATATGCAGCATGGGGGTAGCTCTGATACCAGCCAGATGCAACCTACAACCATATAGGACCTACAGTGGATATATGTCGATGTGAGCACAGCTGGGCGCCGTATATACAGCATGGGGGTAGCTCTGATACCAGCCAGATGCAATCCACGGCCATATAGGACCTACAGGCGATGCTCTTGAGTCGATATATGTCGATCTGAGCACAGCTGGGCCACGTATATACAGCATGGGGGTAGCTGTGATACCAGCCAGCTGCAACCCACAGCTATATAGGACCTACAGGCGATGTTCTTGAGTCGATATATGTCGATCTGAGCACAGCTGGGCCCCGTATATGCAGCATGGGGGTAGCTCTGATACCAGCCAGATGCAACCCACGGCCATATAGGACCTACAGTGGATATATGTCGATCTGAGCACAGCTGGGCGCCGTATATACAGCATGGGGGTAGCTCTAATACCAGCCAGATGCAACCCACGGCCATATAGGACCTACAGGCGATGCTCTTGAGTCGATATATGTCGATCTGAGCACAGCTGGGCCACGTATATACAGCATGGGGGTAGCTGTGATACCAGCCAGCTGCAACCCACGGCTATATAGGACCTACAGGCGATGTTCTTGAGTCGATATATGTCGATCTGAGCACAGCTGGGCCCCGTATATGCAGCATGGGGGTAGCTCTGATAACTGCCAGATGCAACCCACGGCCATATAGGACCTACAGTGGATATATGTCGATGTGAGCACAGCTGGGCGCCGTATATACAGCATGGGGGTAGCTCTAATACCAGCCAGATGCAACCCACGGCCATATAGGACCTACAGGCGATGTTCTTGAGTCGATATATGTCGAACTGAGCACAGCTGGAACACGTATATACAGCATGGGGGTAGTTGTGATACCAGCCAGCTGCAACCCACGGCTATATAGTACCACAGGCGATGTTCTTGAGTCGATATATGTCGATCTGAGCACAGCTGGGCCCCGTATATGCAGCATGGGGGTAGCTCTGATACCAGCCAGATGCAACCCACGGCCATATAGGACCTACAGGCGATGCTCTTGAGTCGATATATGTCGATCTGAGCACAGCTGGGCCACGTATATACAGCATGGGGGTAGCTGTGATACCAGCCAGCTGCAACCCACGGCTATATAGGACCTACAGGCGATGTTCTTGAGTCGATATATGTCGATCTAAGCACAGCTGGGCCCCGTATATGCAGCATGGGGGTAGCTCTGATACCAGCCAGATGCAACCCATGGCCATATAGGACCTACAGTGGATATATGTCGATGTGAGCACAGGTGGGCGTCGTATATACAGCATGGGGGTAGCTCTAATACCAGCCAGATGCAACCCACGGCCATATAGGACCCACAGGCGATGTTCTTGAGTCGATATATGTCGATCTGAGCACATCTCGGCCACGTATATACAGCATGGGGGTAGCTGTGATACCACCCAGCTGCAACCCACGGCTATATAGAACCACAGGCGATGTTCTTGAGTCGATATATGTCGATCTGAGCTCAGCTGGGCCCCGTATATGCAGCATGGGGGTAGCTCTGATACCAGCCAGATGCAACCTACGGCCATATAGGACCTACAGTGGATATATGTCGATGTGAGCACAGCTGGGCGCCGTATATACAGCATGGGGGTAGCTCTGATACCAGCCAGATGCAATCCACGGCCATATAGGACCTACAGGCGATGCTCTTGAGTCGATATATATCGATCTGAGCACAGCTGGGCCACGTATATACAGCATGGGGGTAGCTGTGATACCAGCCAGCTGCAACCCACGGCTATATAGGACCCACAGGCGATGTTCTTGAGTCGATATATGTCGATCTGAGCACAGCTGGGCCCCGTATATGCAGCATGGGGGTAGCTCTGATACCAGCCAGATGCAACCTACGGCCATATAGGACCTACAGTGGATATATGTCGATGTGAGCACAGCTGGGCGCCGTATATACAGCATGGGGGTAGCTCTGATACCAGCCAGATGCAATCCACGGCCATATAGGACCTACAGGTGATGCTCTTGAGTCGATATATGTCGATCTGAGCACAGCTGGGCCACGTATATACAGCATGGGGGTAGCTGTGATACCAGCCAGCTGCAACCCACAGCTATATAGGACCTACAGGCGATGTTCTTGAGTCGATATATGTCGATCTGAGCACAGCTGGGCCCCGTATATGCAGCATGGGGGTAGCTCTGATACCAGCCAGATGCAACCCACGGCCATATAGGACCTACAGTGGATATATGTCGATCTGAGCACAGCTGGGCGCCGTATATACAGCATGGGGGTAGCTCTAATACCAGCCAGATGCAACCCACGGCCATATAGGACCTACAAACGATGCTCTTGAGTCGATATATGTCGATCTGAGCACAGCTGGGCCATGTATATACAGCATGGGGGTAGCTGTGATACCAGCCAGCTGCAACCCACGGCTATATAGGACCTACAGGCTATGTTCTTGAGTCGATATATGTCGATCTGAGCACAGCTGGGCCCCGTATATGCAGCATGGGGGTAGCTCTGATACCAGCCAGATGCAACCCACGGCCATATAGGACCTACAGTGGATATATGTCGATTTGAGCACAGCTGGGCGCCGTATATACAGCATGGGGGTAGCTCTAATACCAGCCAGATGCAACCCACGGCCATATAGGACCTACAGGCGATGTTCTTGAGTCGATATATGTCGATCTGAGCACAGCTGGGCCACGTATATACAGCATGGGGGTAGCTGTGATACCAGCCAGCTGCAACCCATGGCTATATAGGACCACAGGCGATGTTCTTGAGTCGATATATGTCGATCTGAGCACAGCTGGGCCCCGTATATGCAGCATGGGGGTAGCTCTGATACCAGCCAGATGCAACCCACGGCCATATAGGACCTACAGTGGATATATGTCGATCTGAGCACAGCTGGGCGCCGTATATACAGCATGGGGGTAGCTCTAATACCAGCCAGATGCAACCCACGGCCATATAGGACCTACAGGCGATGCTCTTGAGTCGATATATGTCGATCTGAGCACAGCTGGGCCACGTATATACAGCATGGGGGTAGCTGTGATACCAGCCAGCTGCAACCCACGGCTATATAGGACCTACAGGCGATGTTCTTGAGTCGATATATGTCGATCTGAGCACAGCTGGGCCCCGTATATGCAGCATGGGGGTAGCTCTGATACCAGCCAGATGCAACCTACGGCCATATAGGACCAACAGTGGATATATGTCGATGTGAGCACAGCTGGGCGCCGTATATACAGCATGGGGGTAGCTCTAATACCAGCCAGATGCAACCCACGGCCATATAGGACCTACAGGCGATGTTCTTGAGTCGATATATGTCGATCTGAGCACAGCTCGGCCACGTATATACAGCATGGGGGTAGCTGTGATACCAGCCAGCTGCAACCCACGGCTATATAGGACCACAGGCGATGTTCTTGAGTCGATTTATGTCGATCTGAGCACAGCTGGGCCCCGTATGTGCAGCATGGGGGTAGCTCTGATACCAGCCAGATGCAACCTACGGCAATATAGGACCAACAGTAGGTATATGTCGATGTGAGCACAGCTGGGCGCCGTATATACAGGAAGGGGGTAGCTCTGATACCAGCCAGATGCAATCCACGGCCATATAGGACCTACAAGCGATGCTCTTGAGTCGATATATGACGATCTGAGCACAGCTGGGCCACGTATATACAGCATGGGGGTAGCTGTGATACCAGCCAGCTGCAACCCACGGCTATATAGGACCTACAGGCGATGTTCTTGAGTCGATATATGTCGATCTGAGCACAGCTGGGCCCCGTATATGCAGCATGGGGGTAGCTCTGATACCAGCCGGATGCAACCTACAACCATATAGGACCTACAGTGGATATATGTCGATGTGAGCACAGCTGGGCGCCGTATATACAGCATGGGGGTAGCTCTGATACCAGCCAGATGCAATCCACGGCCATATAGGACCTACAGGCGATGCTCTTGAGTCGATATATGTCGATCTGAGCACAGCTGGGCCACGTATATACATCATGGGGGTAGCTGTGATACCAGCCAGCTGCAACCCACAGCTATATAGGACCTACAGGCGATGTTCTTGAGTCGATATATGTCGATCTGAGCACAGCTGGGCCCCGTATATGCAGCATGGGGGTAGCTCTGATACCAGCCAGATGCAACCCACGGCCATATAGGACCTACAGTGGATATATGTCGATCTGAGCACAGCTGGGCGCCGTATATACAGCATGGGGGTAGCTCTAATACCAGCCAGATGCAACCCACGGCCATATAGGACCTACAGGCGATGCTCTTGAGTCGATATATGTCGATCTGAGCACAGCTGGGCCACGTATATACAGCATGGGGGTAGCTGTGATACCAGCCAGCTGCAACCCACGGCTATATAGGACCTACAGGCGATGTTCTTGAGTCGATATATGTCGATCTGAGCACAGCTGGGCCCCGTATATGCAGCATGGGGGTAGCTCTGATAACTGCCAGATGCAACCCACGGCCATATAGGACCTACAGTGGATATATGTCGATGTGAGCACAGCTGGGCGCCGTATATACAGCATGGGGGTAGCTCTAATACCAGCCAGATGCAACCCACGGCCATATAGGACCTACAGGCGATGTTCTTGAGTCGATATATGTCGAACTGAGCACAGCTGGGACACGTATATACAGCATGGGGGTAGCTGTGATACCAGCCAGCTGCAACCCACGGCTATATAGTACCACAGGCGATGTTCTTGAGTCGATATATGTCGATCTGAGCACAGCTGGGCCCCGTATATGCAGCATGGGGGTAGCTCTGATACCAGCCAGATGCAACCCACGGCCATATAGGACCTACAGGCGATGCTCTTGAGTCGATATATGTCGATCTGAGCACAGCTGGGCCACGTATATACAGCATGGGGGTAGCTGTGATACCAGCCAGCTGCAACCCACGTCTATATAGGACCTACAGGCGATGTTCTGGAGTCGATATATGTCGATCTAAGCACAGCTGGGCCCCGTATATGCAGCAAGGGGGTAGCTCTGTTACCAGCCAGATGCAACCCACGGCCATATAGGACCTACAGTGGATATATGTCGATGTGAGCACAGGTGGGCGCCGTATATACAGCATGGGGGTAGCTCTAATACCAGCCAGATGCAACCCACGGCCATATAGGACCCACAGGCCATGTTCTTGAGTCGATATATGTCGATCTGAGCACATCTCGGCCACGTATATACAGCATGGGGGTAGCTGTGATACCACCCAGCTGCAACCCACGGCTATATAGGACCACAGGCGATGTTCTTGAGTCGATATATGTCGATCTGAGCACAGCTGGGCCCCGTATATGCAGCATGGGGGTAGCTCTGATACCAGCCAGATGCAACCTACGGCCATATAGGACCTACAGTGGATATATGTCGATGTGAGCACAGCTGGGCGCCGTATATACAGCATGGGGGTAGCTCTGATACCAGCCAGATGCAATCCACGGCCATATAGGACCTACAGGCGATGCTCTTGAGTCGATATATATCGATCTGAGCACAGCTGGGCCACGTATATACAGCATGGGGGTAGCTGTGATACCAGCCAGCTGCAACCCACGGCTATATAGGACCCACAGGCGATGTTCTTGAGTCGATATATGTCGATCTGAGCACAGCTGGGCCCCGTATATGCAGCATGGGGGTAGCTCTGATACCAGCCAGATGCAACCTACGGCCATATAGGACCTACAGTGGATATATGTCGATGTGAGCACAGCTGGGCGCCGTATATACAGCATGGGGGTAGCTCTGATACCAGCCAGATGCAATCCACGGCCATATAGGACCTACAGGCGATGCTCTTGAGTCGATATATGTCGATCTGAGCACAGCTGGGCCACGTATATACAGCATGGGGGTAGCTGTGATACCAGCCAGCTGAAACCCACAGCTATATAGGACCTACAGGCGATGTTCTTGAGTCGATATATGTCGATCTGAGCACAGCTGGGCCCCGTATATGCAGCATGGGGGTAGCTCTGATACCAGCCAGATGCAACCCACGGCCATATAGGACCTACAGTGGATATATGTCGATCTGAGCACAGCTGGGCGCCGTATATACAGCATGGGGGTAGCTCTAATACCAGCCAGATGCAACCCACGGCCATATAGGACCTACAGGCGATGCTCTTGAGTCGATATATGTCGATCTGAGCACAGCTGGGCCATGTATATACAGCATGGGGGTAGCTGTGATACCAGCCAGCTGCAACCCACGGCTATATAGGACCTACAGGCTATGTTCTTGAGTCGATATATGTCGATCTGAGCACAGCTGGGCCCCGTATATGCAGCATGGGGGTAGCTCTGATACCAGCCAGATGCAACCCACGGCCATATAGGACCTACAGTGGATATATGTCGATTTGAGCACAGCTGGGCGCCGTATATACAGCATGGGGGTAGCTCTAATACCAGCCAGATGCAACCCACGGCCATATAGGACCTACAGGCGATGTTCTTGAGTCGATATATGTCGATCTGAGCACAGCTGGGCCACGTATATACAGCATGGGGGTAGCTGTGATACCAGCCAGCTGCAACCCATGGCTATATAGGACCACAGGCGATGTTCTTGAGTCGATATATGTCGATCTGAGCACAGCTGGGCCCCGTATATGCAGCATGGGGGTTGCTCTGATACCAGCCAGATGCAACCCACGGCCATATAGGACCTACAGTGGATATATGTCGATCTGAGCACAGCTGGGCGCCGTATATACAGCATGGGGGTAGCTCTAATACCAGCCAGATGCAACCCACGGCCATATAGGACCTACAGGCGATGCTCTTGAGTCGATATATGTCGATCTGAGCACAGCTGGGCCACGTATATACAGCATGGGGGTAGCTGTGATACCAGCCAGCTGCAACCCACGGCTATATAGGACCTACAGGCGATGTTCTTGAGTCGATATATGTCGATCTGAGCACAGCTGGCCCCCGTATATGCAGCATGGGGGTAGCTCTGATACCTGCCAGATGCAACCCACGGCCATATAGGACCTACAGTGGATATATGTCGATGTGAGCACAGCTGGGCGCCGTATATACAGCATGGGGGTAGCTCTAATACCAGCCAGATGCAACCCACGGCCATATAGGACCTACAGGCGATGTTCTTGAGTCGATATATGTCGATCTGAGCACAGCCGGGACACGTATATACAGCATGGGGGTAGCTGTGATACCAGCAAGCTGCAACCCACGGCTATATAGGACCCACAGGCGATGTTCTTGAGTCGATATATGTTGATCTGAGCACAGCTGGGCCCCGTATATGCAGCATGGGGGTAGCTCTGATACCATCCAGATGCAACCTACGGCGATATAGGAACTACAGTGGATATATGTCGATGTGAGCAGAGCTGGGCGCCGTATATACAGCATGGGGGTAGCTCTGATACCAGCCAGATGCAATCCACGGCCATATAGGACCTACAGGCGATGCTCTTGAGTCGATATATGTCGATCTGAGCACAGCTGGGCCACGTATATACAGCATGGGGGTAGCTGTGATACCAGCCAGCTGCAACCCACGGCTATATAGGACCCACAGGCGATGTTCTTGAGTCGATATATGTCGATCTGAGCACAGCTGGGCCCCGTATATGCAGCATGGGGGTAGCTCTGATACCATCCAGATGCAACCTACGGCCATATAGGAACTACAGTGGATATATGTCGATGTGAGCAGAGCTGGGCGCCGTATATACAGCATGGGGGTAGCTCTGATACCAGCCAGATGCAATCCACGGCCATATAGGACCTACAGGCGATGCTCTTGAGTCGATATATGTCGATCTGAGCACAGCTGGGCCCCGTATATGCAGCATGGGGGTAGCTCTGATACCAGCCAGATGCAACCCACGGCCATATAGGACCTACAGTGGATATATGTCGATCTGAGCACAGCTGGGCGCCGTATATACAGCATGGGGGTAGCTCTAATACCAGCCAGATGCAACCCACGGCCAGATAGGACCTACAGGCGATGCTCTTGAGTCGATATATGTCGATCTGAGCACAGCTGGGCCATGTATATACAGCATGGGGGTAGCTGTGATACCAGCCACCTGCAACCCACGGCTATATAGGACCTACAGGCTATGTTCTTGAGTCGATATATGTCGATCTGAGCACAGCTGGGCCCCGTATATGCAGCATGGGGGTAGTTCTGATACCAGCCAGATGCAACCCACGGCCATATAGGACCTACAGTGGATATATGTCGATGTGAGCACAGCTGGGCGCCGTATATACAGCATGGGGGTAGCTCTAATACCAGCCAGATGCAACCCACGGCCATATACGACCTACAGGCGATGTTCTTGAGTCGATATATGTCGATCTGAGCACAGCTGGGCCACGTATATACAGCATGGGGGTAGCTGTGATACCAGCCAGCTGCAACCCATGGCTATATAGGACCACAGGCGATGTTCTTGAGTCGATATATGTCGATCTGAGCACAGCTGGGCCCCGTATATGCAGCATGGGGGTAGCACTGATACCAGCCAGATGCAACCCACGGCCATATAGGAGCTACAGGCGATGCTCTTGAGTCGATATATGTCGATCTGAGCACAGCTGGGCCACGTATATACAGCATGGGAGTAGCTGTGATACCAGCCAGCTGCAACCCACAGCTATATAGGACCTACAGGCGATGTTCTTGAGTCGATATATGTCGATCTGAGCACAGCTGGGCCCCGTATATGCAGCATGGGGGTAGCTCTGATACCAGCCAGATGCAACCCACGGCCATATAGGACCTACAGTGGATATATGTCGATCTGAGCACAGCTGGGCGCCGTATATACCGCATGGGGGTAGCTCTAATACCAGCCAGATGCAACCCACGGCCATATAGGACCTACAGGCGATGCTCTTGAGTCGATATATGTCGATCTGAGCACAGCTGGGCCATGTATATACAGCATGGGGGTAGCTGTGATACCAGCCAGCTGCAACCCACGGCTATATAGGACCTACAGGCTATGTTCTTGAGTCGATATATGTCGATCTGAGCACAGCTGGGCCCCGTATATGCAGCATGGGGGTAGCTCTGATACCAGCCAGATGCAACCCACGGCCATATAGGACCTACAGTGGATATATGTCGATGTGAGCACAGCTGGGCGCCGTATATACAGCATGGGGGTAGCTCTAATACCAGCCAGATGCAACCCACGGCCATATAGGACCTACAGGCGATGTTCTTGTGTCGATATATGTCGATCTGAGCACAGCTGGGCCACGTATATACAGCATGGGGGATGCTGTGATACCAGCCAGCTGCAGCCCACGGCTATATAGGACCACAGGCGATGTTCTTGAGTCGATATATGTCGATCTGAGCACAGCTGGGCCCTGTATATGCAGCATGGGGGTAGCTCTGATACCAGCCAGATGCAACCCACGGCCATATAGGAGCTACAGGCGATGCTCTTGAGTCGATATATGTCGATCTGAGCACAGCTGGGCCACGTATATACAGCATGGGGGTAGCTGTGATACCAGCCAGCTGCAACCCACGGCTATATAGGTCCTACAGGCGATGTTCTTGAGTCGATATATGTCGATCTAAGCACAGCTGGGCCCCGTATATGCAGCATGGGGGTAGCTCTGATACCAGCCAGATGCAACCCACGGCCATATAGGACCTACAGTGGATATATGTTGATGTGAGCACAGCTGGGCGCCGTATATACAGCATGGGGGTAGCTCTAATACCAGCCAGATGCAACCCACGGACATATAGGACCTACAGGCGATGCTCTTGAGTCGATATATTTCGATCTGAGCACAGCTGGGCCACGTATATACAGCATGGGGGTAGCTGTGATACCAGCCAGCTGCAACCCACGGCTATATAGGACCACAGGCGATGTTCTTGAGTCGATATATGTCGATCTGAGCACAGCTGGGCCCCGTATATGCAGCATGGGGGTAGCTCTGATACCAGCCAGATGCAACCTACTGCCATATAGGACCTACAGTGGATATATGTCGATGTGAGCACAGCTGGGCGCCGTATATACAGCATGGGGGTAGCTCTGATACCAGCCAGATGCAATCCACGGCCATATAGGACCTACAAGCGATGCTCTTGAGTCGATATATGTCGATCTGAGCACAGCTGGGCCACGTATATACAGCATGGAGGTAGCTGTGATACCAGCCAGCTGCAACCCACGGCTATATAGGACCTACAGGCGATGTTCTTGAGTCGATATATGTCGATCTGAGCACAGCTGGGCCCCGTATATGCAGCATGGGGGTAGCTCTGATACCAGCCAGATGCAACCTACGGCCATATAGGACCAACAGTGGATATATGTCGATGTGAGCACAGCTGGGCGCCGTATATACAGCATGGGGGTAGCTCTGATACCAGCCAGATGCAATCCACGACCATATAGGACCTATAGGCGATGCTCTTGAGTCGATATATGTCGAGCTGAGCACAGCTGGGCCACGTATATACAGCATGGGGGTAGCTGTGATACCAGCCAGCTGCAACCCACAGCTATATAGGACCTACAGGCGATGTTCTTGAGTCGATATATGTCGATCTGAGCACAGCTGGGCCCCGTATATGCAGCATGGGGGTAGCTCTGATACCAGCCAGATGCAACCCACGGCCATATAGGACCTACAGTGGATATATGTCGATCTGAGCACAGCTGGGCGCCGTATATACAGCATGGGGGTAGCTCTAATACCAGCCAGATGCAACCCACGGCCATATAGGACCTACAGGCGATGCTCTTGAGTCGATATATGTCGATCTGAGCACAGCTGGGCCACGTATATACAGCATGGGGGTAGCTGTGATACCAGCCAGCTGCAACCCACGGCTATATAGGACCTACAGGCGATGTTCTTGAGTCGATATATGTCGATCTGAGCACAGCTGGGCCCCGTATATGCAGCATGGGGGTAGCTCTGATACCAGCCAGATGCAACCCACGGCCATATAGGACCTACAGTGGATATATGTCGATGTGAGCACAGCTGGGCGCCGTATATACAGCATGGGGCTAGCTCTGATACCAGCCAGATGTAATCCACGGCCATATATGACCTACAGGCGATGCTCTTGAGTCGATATATGTCGATCTGAGCACAGCTGGGCCACGTATATACAGCATGGGGGTAGCTGTGATACCAGCCAGATGCAACCCACGGCTATATAGGACCCACAGGCGATGTTCTTGAGTCGATATATGTCGATCTGAGCACAGCTGGGCCCCGTATATGCAGCATGGGGGTAGCTCTGATACCATCCAGATGCAACCTACGGCCATATAGGACCTACAGTGGATATATGTCGATGTGAGCACAGCTGGGCGCCGTATATACAGCATGGGGGTAGCTCTGATACCAGCCAGATGCAATCCACAGCCATATAGGACCTACAGGCGATGCTCTTGAGTCGATATATGTCGATCTGAGCACAGCTGGGCCACGTATATACAGCATGGGGGTAGCTGTGATACCAGCCAGCTGCAGCCCACAGCTATATAGGACCTACAGGCGATGTTCTTGAGTCGATATATGTCGATCTGAGCACAGCTGGGCCCCGTATATGCAGCATGGGGGTAGCTCTGATACCAGCCAGATGCAACCCACGGCCATATAGGACCTACAGTGGATATATGTCGATCTGAGCACAGCTGGGCGCCGTATATACAGCATGGGGGTAGCCCTAATACCAGCCAGATGCAACCCACGGCCATATAGGACCTACAGGCGATGTTCTTGAGTCGATATATGTCGATTTGAGCACAGCTGGGCCACGTATATACAGCATGGGGGTAGCTGTGATACCAGCCAGCTGCAACCCACGGCTATATAGGACCACAGGCGATGTTCTTGAGTCGATATATGTCGATCTGAGCACAGCTGAGCCCCGTATATGCAGCATGGGGGTAGCTCTGATACCAGCCAGATACAACCCACGGCCATATAGGACCTACAGACGATGCTCTTGAGTCGATATATGTCGATCTGAGCACAGCTGGGCCACGTATATACAGCATGGGGGTAGCTGTGATACCAGCCAGCTGCAACCCACGGCTATATAGGACCTACAGGCGATGTTCTTAAGTCGATATATGTCGATCTAAGCACAGCTGGGCCCCGTATATGCAGCATGGGGGTAGCTGTGATACCAGCCAGATGCAACCCACGGCCATATAGGACCTACAGTGGATATATGTCGATGTGAGCACAGCTGGGCGCCGTATATACAGCTTGGGGGTAGCTCTAATACCAGCCAGATGCAACCCACGGCCATATAGGACCTACAGGCGATGTTCTTGAGTCGATATATGTCGATCTGAGCACAGCTAGGCCACGTATATACAGCATGGGGGTAGCTGTGATATCAGCCAGCTGCAACCCACGGCTATATAGGACCACAGGCGATGTTCTTGAGTCGATTTATGTCGATATGAGCACCGCTGGGCCCCGTATGTGCAGCATGGGGGTAGCTCTGATACCAGCCAGATGCAACCTACGGCCATATAGGACCTACAGTGGATATATGTCGATGTGAGCACAGCTGGGCGCCGTATATACAGCATGGGGGTAGCTCTGATACCAGCCAGATGCAATCCACGGCCATATATGACCTACAGGCGATGCTCTTGAGTCGATATATGTCGATCTGAGCACAGCTGGGCCACGTATATACAGCATGGGGGTAGCTGTGATACCAGCCAGCTGCAACCCACGGCTATATAGGACCTAGAGGCGATGTTCTTGAGTCGATATATGTCGATCTGAGCACAGCTCGGCCCCGTATATGCAGCATGGGGGTAGCTCTGATACCAGCCAGATGCAACCTACAACCATATAGGACCTACAGTGGATATATGTCGATGTGAGCACAGCTGGGCGCCGTATATACAGCATGGGAGTAGCTCTGATACCAGCCAGATGCAATCCACGGCCATATAGGACCTACAGGCGATGCTCTTGAGTCGATATATGTCGATCTGAGCACAGCTGGGCCACGTATATACAGCATGGAGGTAGCTGTGATACCAGCCAGCTGCAACCCACAGCTATATAGGACCTACAGGCGATGTTCTTGTGTCGATATATGTCGATCTGAGCACAGCTGGGCGCCGTATATACAGCATGGGGGTAGCTCTAATACCAGCCAGATGCAACCCACGGCCATATAGGACCTACATGCGATGCTCTTGAGTCGATATATGTCGATCTGAGCACAGCTGGGCCACGTATATACAGCATGGGGGTAGCTGTGATACTAGCCAGCTGCAACCCACGGCTATATAGGACCTACAGGCGATGTTCTTGAGTCGATATATGTCGATCTGAGCACAGCTGGGCCCCGTATATGCAGCATGGGGGTAGCTCTGATACCAGCCAGATGCAACCCACGGCCATATAGGACCTACAGTGGATATATGTCGATGTGAGCACAGCTGGGCGCCGTATATACAGCATGGGGGTAGCTCTAATACCAGCTAGATACAACCCACGGCCATATAGGACCTACAGGCGATGTTCTTGAGTCGATATATGTCGATCTGAGCACAGCTGGGCTCCGTATATGCAGCATGGGGGTAGCTCTGATACCAGCCAGATGCAACCCACGGCCATATAGGACCTACAGTCGATGCTCTTGAGTCGATATATGTCGATCTGTGGACAGCTGGGCCACGTATATACAGCATGGGGGTAGCTGTGATACCAGCCAGCTGCAACCCACGGCTATATAGGACCTACAGGCGATGTTCTTGAGTCGATATATGTCGATCTAAGCACAGCTGGGAACCGTATATGCAGCATGGGGGTAGCTCTGATACCAGCCAGACGCAACCCACGGCCATATAGGACCTACAGTGGATATATGTCGATGTGAGCACAGCTGGGCGCCGTATATACAGCATGGGGGTAGCTCTGATACCAGCCAGATGCAATCCACGGCCATATAGGACCCACAGGCGATGTTCTTGAGTCGATATATGTCGATCTGAGCACAGCTGGGCCCCGTATATGCAGCATGGGGCTAGCTCTGATACCAGCCAGATGCAACCTACGGCCATATAGGACCTACAGTGGATATATGTCGATGTGAGCACAGCTGGGCGCCGTATATACAGCATGGGGGTAGCTCTGATACCAGCCAGATGCAATCCACGGCCATATAGGACCTACAGGCGATGCTCTTGAGTCGATATATGTCGATCTGAGCACAGCTGGGCCACGTATATACAGCATGGGGGTAGCTGTGATACCAGCCAGCTGCAACCCACAGCTATATAGGACCTACAGGCGATGTTCTTGAGTCGATATATGTCGATCTGAGCACAGCTGGGCCCCGTATATGCAGCATGGGGGTAGCTCTGATACCAGCCAGATGCAACCCACGGCCATATAGGACCTACAGTGGATATATGTCGATCTGAGCACAGCTGGGCGCCGTATATACAGCATGGGGGTAGCTCTAATACCAGCCAGATGCAACCCACGGCCATATAGGACCTACAGGCGATGCTCTTGAGTCGATATATGTCGATCTGAGCACAGCTGGGCCATGTATATACAGCATGGGGGTAGCTGTGATACCAGCCAGCTGCAACCCACGGCTATATAGGACCTACAGGCTATGTTCTTGAGTCGATATATGTCGATGTGAGCACAGCTGGGCCCCGTATATGCAGCATGGGGGTAGCTCTGATACCAGCCAGATGCAACCCACGGCCATATAGGACCTACAGTGGATATATGTCGATGTGAGCACAGCTGGGCGCCGTATATACAGCATGGGGGTAGCTCTAATACCAGCCAGATGCAACCCACGGCCATATAGGACCTACAGGCGATGTTCTTGAGTCGATATATGTCGATCTGAGCACAGCTGGGCCACGTATATACAGCATGGGGGTAGCTGTGATACCAGCCAGCTGCAACCCACGGCTATATAGGACCACAGGCGATGTTGTTGAGTCGATATATGTCGATCTGAGCACAGCTGGGCGCCGTATATACAGCATGGGGGTAGCTCTGATACCAGCCAGATGCAATCCACGGCCATATAGGACCTACATGCGATGCTCTTGAGTCGATATATGTCGATCTGAGCACAGCTGGGCCACGTATATACAGCATGGGGGTAGCTGTGATACCAGCCAGCTGCAACCCACAGCTATATAGGACCTACAGGCGATGTTCTTGAGTCGATATATGTCGATCTGAGCACAGCTGGGCCCCGTATATGCAGCATGGGGGTAGCTCTGATACCAGCCAGATGCAACCCACGGCCATATAGGACCTACAGTGGATATATGTCGATCTGAGCACAGCTGGGCACCGTATATACAGCATGGGGGTAGCTCTAATACCAGCCAGATGCAACCCACGGCCATATAGGACCTACAGGCGATGCTCTTGAGTCGATATATGTCGATCTGAGCACAGCTGGGCCACGTATATACAGCATGGGGGTAGCTGTGATACCAGCCAGCTGCAACCCACGGCTATATAGGACCTACAGGCGATGTTCTTGAGTCGATATATGCCGATCTGAGCACAGCTGGGCCCCGTATATGCAGCATGGGGGTAGCTCTGATACCAGCCAGATGCAACCCACGGCCATATAGGACCTACAATGGATATATGTCGATGTGAGCACAGCTGAGCGCCGTATATACAGCATGGGGGTAGCTCTAATACCAGCCAGATGCAACCCACGGCCATATAGGACCTACAGGCGATGTTCTTGAGTCGATATATGTCGATCTGAGCACAGCTGGGCCACGTATATACAGCATGGGGGTAGCTGTGATACCAGCCAGCTGCAACCCACGGCTATATAGGACCACAGGCGATGTTCTTAAGTCGATATATGTCGATCTGAGCACAGCTGGGCCCCGTATATGCAGCATGGGGGTAGCTCTGATACCAGCCAGATGCAACCCACGGCCATATAGGACCTACAGGCGATGCTCTTGAGTCGATATATGTCGATCTGAGCACAGCTGGGCCACGTATATACAGCATGGGGGTAGCTGTGATACCAGCCAGCTGCAACCCACAGCTATATAGGACCTACAGGCGATGTTCTTGAGTCGATATATGTCGATCTGAGCACAGCTGGGCCCCGTATATGCAGCATGGGGGTAGCTCTGATACCAGCCAGATGCAACCCACGGCCATATAGGACCTACAGTGGATATATGTCGATCTGAGCACAGCTGGGCGCCGTATATACAGCATGGGGGTAGCTCTAATACCAGCCAGATGCAACCCACGGCCATATAGGAACTACATGCGATGCTCTTGAGTCGATATATGTCGATCTGAGCACAGCTGGGCCACGTATATACAGCATGGGGGTAGCTGTGATACTAGCCAGCTGCAACCCACGGCTATATAGGACCTACAGGCGATGTTCTTGAGTCGATATATGTCGATCTAAGCACAGCTGGGCCCCGTATATGCAGCATGGGGGTAGCTCTGATACCAGCCAGACGCAACCCACGGCCATATAGGACCTACAGTGGATATATGTCGATGTGAGCACAGCTGGGCGCCGTATATACAGCATGGGGGTAGCTCTGATACCAGCCAGATGCAATCCACGGCCATATAGGACCTACAGGCGATGCTCTTGAGTCGATATATGTCGATCTGAGCACAGCTGGGCCACGTATATACAGCATGGGGGTAGCTGTGATACCAGCCAGCTGCAACCCACGGCTATATAGGACCTACAGGCGATGTTCTTGAGTCGATATATGTCGATCTGAGCACAGCTGGGCCCCGTATATGCAGCATGGGGGTAGCTCTGATACCAGCCAGATGCAACCCACGGCCATATAGGACCTACAGGCGATGCTCTTGAGTCGATATATGTCGATCTGAGCACAGCTGGGCCACGTATATACAGCATGGGGGTAGCTGTGATACCAGCCAGCTGCAACCCACAGCTATATAGGACCTACAGGCGATGTTCTTGAGTCGATATATGTCGATCTGAGCACAGCTGGGCCCCGTATATGCAGCATGGGGGTAGCTCTGGTACCAGCCAGATGCAACCCACGGCCATATAGGACCTACAGTGGATATATGTCGATGTGAGCACAGCTGGGCGCCGTATATACAGCATGGGGGTAGCTCTGATACCAGCCAGATGCAATCCACGGCCATATAGGACCTACAGGCGATGCTCTTGAGTCGATATATGTCGATCTGAGCACAGCTGGGCCACGTATATACAGCATGGTGGTAGCTGTGATACCAGCCAGCTGCAACCCACGGCTATATAGGACCACAGGCGATGTTCTTGAGTCGATCTATGTCGATCTGAGCACAGCTGGGCCCCGTATATGCAGCATGGGGGTAGCTCTGATACCAGCCAGATGCAACCTACGGCCATATAGAACCTACAGTGGATATATGTCGATGTGAGCACAGCTGGGCGCCGTATATACAGCATGGGGGTAGCTCTGATACCAGCCAGATGCAATCCACGGCCATATAGGACCTACAGGCGATGCTCTTGAGTCGATATATGTCGATCTGAGCACAGCTGGGCCACGTATATACAGCATGGAGGTAGCTGTGATACCAGCCAGCTGCAACCCACGGCTATATAGGACCTACAGGCGATGTTCTTGAGTCGATATATGTCGATCTGAGCACAGCTGGGCCCCGTATATGCAGCATGGGGGTAGCTCTGATACCAGCCAGATGCAACCTACGGCCATATAGGACCTACAGTGGATATATGTCGATGTGAGCACAGCTGGGCGCCGTATATACAGCATGGGGGTAGCTCTGATACCAGCCAGATGCAATCCACGACCATATAGGACCTACAGGCGATGCTCTTGAGTCGATATATGTCGATCTGAGCACAGCTGGGCCACGTATATACAGCATGGGGGTAGCTGTGATACCAGCCAGCTGCAACCCACAGCTATATAGGACCTACAGGCGATGTTCTTGAGTCGATATATGTCGATCTGAGCACAGCTGGGCCCCGTATATGCAGCATGGGGGTAGCTCTGATACCAGCCAGATGCAACCCACGGCCATATAGGACCTACAGTGGATATATGTCGATCTGAGCACAGCTGGGCGCCGTATATACAGCATGGGGGTAGCTCTAATACCAGCCAGATGCAACCCACGGCCATATAGGACCTACAGGCGATGCTCTTGAGTCGATATATGTCGATCTGAGCACAGCTGGGCCACGTATATACAGCATGGGGGTAGCTGTGATACCAGCCAGCTGCAACCCACGGCTATATAGGACCTACAGGCGATGTTCTTGAGTCGATATATGTCTATCTGAGCACAGCTGGGCCCCGTATATGCAGCATGGGGGTAGCTCTGATACCTGCCAGATGCAACCCACGGCAATATAGGACCTACAGTGGATATATGTCGATGTGAGCACAGCTGGGCGCCGTATATACAGCATGGGGGTAGCTCTAATACCAGCCAGATGCAACCCACGGCCATATAGGACCTACAGGCGAAGTTCTTGAGTCGATATATGTCGATCTGAGCACAGCTGGGCCACGTATATACAGCATGGGGGTAGCTGTGATACCAGCCAGCTGCAACCCACGGCTATATAGTACCACAGGCGATGTTCTTGAGTCGATATATGTCAATCTGAGCACAGCTGGGCCCCGTATATGCAGCATGGGGGTAGCTCTGATACCAGCCAGATGCAACCCACGGCCATATAGGACCTACAGGCGATGCTCTTGAGTCGATATATGTCGATCTGAGCACAGCTGGGCCAAGTATATACAGCATGGGGGTAGCTGTGATACCAGCCAGCTGCAACCCACGGCTATATAGGACCTACAGGCGATGTTCTTGAGTCGATATATGTCGATCTAAGCACAGCTGGGCCCCGTATATGCAGCATGGGGGTAGCTCTGATACCAGCCAGATGCAACCCACGGCCATATAGGACCTACAGTGGATATATGTCGATGTGACCACAGCTGGGCGCCGTATATACAGCATGGGGGTAGCTCTAATACCAGCCAGATGCAACCCACGGCCATATAGGACCCACAGGCGATGTTCTTGAGTCGATATATGTCGATCTGAGCACATCTCGGCCACGTATATACAGCATGGGGGTAGCTGTGATACCAGCCAGCTGCAACCCACGGCTATATAGGACCACAGGCGATGTTCTTGAGTCGATATATGTCGATCTGAGCACAGATGGGCCCCGTATATGCAGCATGGGGGTAGCTCTGATACCAGCCAGATGCAACCTACGGCCATATAGGACCTACAGTGGATATATGTCGATGTGAGCACAGCTGGGCGCCGTATATACAGCATGGGGGTAGCTCTGATACCAGCCAGATGCAATCCACGGCCATATAGGACCTACAGGCGATGCTCTTGAGTCGATATATGTCGATCTGAGCACAGCTGGGCCACGTATATACAGCATGGGGGTAGCTGTGATACCAGCCAGCTGCAACCCACGGCTATATAGGACCTACAGGCGATGTTCTTGAGTCGATATATGTCGATCTGAGCACAGCTGGGCCCCGTATATGCAGCATGGGGGTAGCTCTAATACCAGCCAGCTGCAACCCACGGCTATATAGGACCAACAGGCTATGTTCTTGAGTCGATATATGTCGATCTGAGCATAGCTGGGCCCCGTATATGCAGCATGGGGGTAGCTCTGATACCAGCCAGATGCAATCCACGGCCATATAGGACCTACAGGCGATGCTCTTGAGTCGATATATGTCGATCTGAGCACAGCTGGGCCAAGTATATACAGCATGGGGGTAGCTCTAATACCAGCCAGATGCAACCCACGGCCATATAGGACCTACAGGCGATGTTCTTGAGTCGATATATGTCGATCTGAGCACAGCTGGGCCACGTATATACAGCATGGGGGTAGCTGTGATACCAGCCAGCTGCAACCCACGGCTATATAGTACCACAGGCGATGCTCTTGAGTCGATATATGTCAATCTGAGCACAGCTGGGCCCCGTATATGCAGCATGGGGGTAGCTCTGATACCAGCCAGATGCAACCCACGGCCATATAGGACCTACAGGCGATGCTCTTGAGTCGATATATGTCGATCTGAGCACAGCTGGGCCAAGTATATACAGCATGGGCGTAGCTGTGATACCAGCCAGCTGCAACCCACGGCTATATAGGACCTACAGGCGATGTTCTTGAGTCGATATATGTCGATCTAACCACAGCTGGGCCCCGTATATGCAGCATGGGGGTAGCTCTGATACCAGCCAGATGCAACCCACGGCCATATAGGACCTACAGTGGATATATGTCGATGTGAGCACAGCTGGGCGCCGTATATACAGCATGGGGGTAGCTCTAATACCAGCCAGATGCAACCCACGGCCATATAGGACCCACAGGCGATGTTCTTGAGTCGATATATGTCGATCTGAGCACATCTCGGCCACGTATATACAGCATGGGGGTAGCTGTGATACCAGCCAGCTGCAACCCACGGCTATATAGGACCACAGGCGATGTTCTTGAGTCGATATATGTCGATCTGAGCACAGCTGGGCCCCGTATATGCAGCATGGGGGTAGCTCTGATACCAGCCAGATGCAACCTACGGCCATATAGGACCTACAGTGGATATATGTCGATGTGAGCACAGCTGGGCGCCGTATATACAGCATGGGGGTAGCTCTGATACCAGCCAGATGCAATCCACGGCCATATAGGACCTACAGGCGATGCTCTTGAGTCGATATATGTCGATCTGAGCACAGCTGGGCCACGTATATACAGCATGGGGGTAGCTGTGATACCAGCCAGCTGCAACCCACGGCTATATAGGACCCACAGGCGATGTTCTTGAGTCGATATATGTCGATCTGAGCACAGCTGGGCCCCGTATATGCAGCATGGGGGTAGCTCTGATACCAGCCAGATGCAACCTACGGCCATATAGGACCTACAGTGGATATATGTCGATGTGAGCACAGCTGGGCGCCGTATATACAGCATGGGGGTAGCTCTGATACCAGCCAGATGCAATCCACGGCCATATAGGACCTACAGGCGATGCTCTTGAGTCGATATATGTCGATCTGAGCACAGCTGGGCCACGTATATAAAGCATGGGGGTAGCTGTGATACCAGCCAGCTGCACCCCACAGCTATATAGGACCTACAGGCGATGTTCTTGAGTCGATATATGTCGATCTGAGCACAGCTGGGCCCCGTATATGCAGCATGGGGGTAGCACTGATACCAGCCAGATGCAACCCACGGCCATATAGGAGCTACAGGCGATGCTCTTGAGTCGATATATGTCGATCTGAGCACAGCTGGGCCACGTATATACAGCATGGGAGTAGCTGTGATACCAGCCAGCTGCAACCCACAGCTATATAGGACCTACAGGCGATGTTCTTGAGTCGATATATGTCGATCTGAGCACAGCTGGGCCCCGTATATGCAGCATGGGGGTAGCTCTGATACCAGCCAGATGCAACCCACGGCCATATAGGACCTACAGTGGATATATGTCGATCTGAGCACAGCTGGGCGCCGTATATACCGCATGGGGGTAGCTCTAATACCAGCCAGATGCAACCCACGGCCATATAGGACCTACAGGCGATGCTCTTGAGTCGATATATGTCGATCTGAGCACAGCTGGGCCATGTATATACAGCATGGGGGTAGCTGTGATACCAGCCAGCTGCAACCCACGGCTATATAGGACCTACAGGCTATGTTCTTGAGTCGATATATGTCGATCTGAGCACAGCTGGGCCCCGTATATGCAGCATGGGGGTAGCTCTGATACCAGCCAGATGCAACCCACGGCCATATAGGACCTACAGTGGATATATGTCGATGTGAGCACAGCTGGGCGCCGTATATACAGCATGGGGGTAGCTCTAATACCAGCCAGATGCAACCCACGGCCATATAGGACCTACAGGCGATGTTCTTGTGTCGATATATGTCGATCTGAGCACAGCTGGGCCACGTATATACAGCATGGGGGATGCTGTGATACCAGCCAGCTGCAGCCCACGGCTATATAGGACCACAGGCGATGTTCTTGAGTCGATATATGTCGATCTGAGCACAGCTGGGCCCTGTATATGCAGCATGGGGGTAGCTCTGATACCAGCCAGATGCAACCCACGGCCATGTAGGAGCTACAGGCGATGCTCTTGAGTCGATATATGTCGATCTGAGCACAGCTGGGCCACGTATATACAGCATGGGGGTAGCTGTGATACCAGCCAGCTGCAACCCACGGCTATATAGGACCTACAGGCGATGTTCTTGAGTCGATATATGTCGATCTAAGCACAGCTGGGCCCCGTATATGCAGCATGGGGGTAGCTCTGATACCAGCCAGATGCAACCCACGGCCATATAGGACCTACAGTGGATATATGTTGATGTGAGCACAGCTGGGCGCCGTATATACAGCATGGGGGTAGCTCTAATACCGGCCAGATGCAACCCACGGACATATAGGACCTACAGGCGATGCTCTTGAGTCGATATATGTCGATCTGAGCACAGCTGGGCCACGTATATACAGCATGGGGGTAGCTGTGATACCAGCCAGCTGCAACCCACGGCTATATAGGACCACAGGCGATGTTCTTGAGTCGATATATGTCGATCTGAGCACAGCTGGGCCCCGTATATGCAGCATGGGGGTAGCTCTGATACCAGCCAGATGCAACCTACGGCCATATAGGACCTACAGTGGATATATGTCGATGTGAGCACAGCTGGGCGCCGTATATACAGCATGGGGGTAGCTCTGATACCAGCCAGATGCAATCCACGGCCATATAGGACCTACAAGCGATGCTCTTGAGTCGATATATGTCGATCTGAGCACAGCTGGGCCACGTATATACAGCATGGAGGTAGCTGTGATACCAGCCAGCTGCAACCCACGGCTATATAGGACCTACAGGCGATGTTCTTGAGTCGATATATGTCGATCTGAGCACAGCTGGGCCCCGTATATGCAGCATGGGGGTAGCTCTGATACCAGCCAGATGCAACCTACGGCCATATAGGACCAACAGTGGATATATGTCGATGTGAGCACAGCTGGGCGCCGTATATACAGCATGGGGGTAGCTCTGATACCAGCCAGATGCAATCCACGACCATATAGGACCTATAGGCGATGCTCTTGAGTCGATATATGTCGAGCTGAGCACAGCTGGGCCACGTATATACAGCATGGGGGTAGCTGTGATAGCAGCCAGCTGCAACCCACAGCTATATAGGACCTACAGGCGATGTTCTTGAGTCGATATATGTCGATCTGAGCACAGCTGGGCCCCGTATATGCAGCATGGGGGTAGCTCTGATACCAGCCAGATGCAACCCACGGCCATATAGGACCTACAGTGGATATATGTCGATCTGAGCACAGCTGGGCGCAGTATATACAGCATGGGGGTAGCTCTAATACCAGCCAGATGCAACCCACGGCCATATAGGACCTACAGGCGATGCTCTTGAGTCGATATATGTTGATCTGAGCACAGCTGGGCCACGTATATACAGCATGGGGGTAGCTGTGATACCAGCCAGCTGCAACCCACGGCTATATAGGACCTACAGGCGATGTTCTTGAGTCGATATATGTCGATCTGAGCACAGCTGGGCCCCGTATATGCAGCATGGGGGTAGCTCTGATACCAGCCAGATGCAACCCACGGCCATATAGGACCTACAGTGGATATATGTCGATGTGAGCACAGCTGGGCGCCGTATATACAGCATGGGGCTAGCTCTGATACCAGCCAGATGTAATCCACGGCCATATAGGACCTACAGGCGATGCTCTTGAGTCGATATATGTCGATCTGAGCACAGCTGGGCCACGTATATACAGCATGGGGGTAGCTGTGATACCAGCCAGCTGCAACCCACGGCTATATAGGACCCACAGGCGATGTTCTTGAGTCGATATATGTCGATCTGAGCACAGCTGGGCCCCGTATATGCAGCATGGGGGTAGCTCTGATACCATCCAGATGCAACCTACGGCCATATAGGACCTACAGTGGATATATGTCGATGTGAGCACAGCTGGGCGCCGTATATACAGCATGGGGGTAGCTCTGATACCAGCCAGATGCAATCCACGGCCATATAGGACCTACAGGCGATGCTCTTGAGTCGATATATGTCGATCTGAGCACAGCTGGGCCACGTATATACAGCATGGGGGTAGCTGTGATACCAGCCAGCTGCAGCCCACAGCTATATAGGACCTACAGGCGATGTTCTTGAGTCGATATATGTCGATCTGAGCACAGCTGGGCCCCGTATATGCAGCATGGGGGTAGCTCTGATACCAGCCAGATGCAACCCACGGCCATATAGGACCTACAGTGGATATATGTCGATCTGAGCACAGCTGGGCGCCGTATATACAGCATGGGGGTAGCCCTAATACCAGCCAGATGCAACCCACGGCCATATAGGACCTACAGGCGATGTTCTTGAGTCGATATATGTCGATCTGAGCACAGCTGGGCCACGTATATACAGCATGGGGGTAGCTGTGATACCAGCCAGCTGCAACCCACGGCTATATAGGACCACAGGCGATGTTCTTGAGTCGATATATGTCGATCTGAGCACAGCTGAGCCCCGTATATGCAGCATGGGGGTAGCTCTGATACCAGCCAGATACAACCCACGGCCATATAGGACCTACAGGCGATGCTCTTGAGTCGATATATGTCGATCTGAGCACAGCTGGGCCACGTATATACAGCATGGGGGTAGCTGTGATACCAGCCAGCTGCAACCCACGGCTATATAGGACCACAGGCGATGTTGTTGAGTCGATATATGTCGATCTGAGCACAGCTGGGCGCCGTATATACAGCATGGGGGTAGCTCTGATACCAGCCAGATGCAATCCACGGCCATATAGGACCTACATGCGATGCTCTTGAGTCGATATATGTCGATCTGAGCACAGCTGGGCCACGTATATACAGCATGGGGGTAGCTGTGATACCAGCCAGCTGCAACCCACAGCTATATAGGACCTACAGGCGATGTTCTTGAGTCGATATATGTCGATCTGAGCACAGCTGGGCCCCGTATATGCAGCATGGGGGTAGCTCTGATACCAGCCAGATGCAACCCACGGCCATATAGGACCTACAATGGATATATGTCGATGTGAGCACAGCTGAGCGCCGTATATACAGCATGGGGGTAGCTCTAATACCAGCCAGATGCAACCCACGGCCATATAGGACCTACAGGCGATGTTCTTGAGTCGATATATGTCGATCTGAGCACAGCTGGGCCACGTATATACAGCATGGGGGTAGCTGTGATACCAGCCAGCTGCAACCCACGGCTATATAGGACCACAGGCGATGTTGTTGAGTCGATATATGTCGATCTGAGCACAGCTGGGCGCCGTATATACAGCATGGGGGTAGCTCTGATACCAGCCAGATGCAATCCACGGCCATATAGGACCTACATGCGATGCTCTTGAGTCGATATATGTCGATCTGAGCACAGCTGGGCCACGTATATACAGCATGGGGGTAGCTGTGATACCAGCCAGCTGCAACCCACAGCTATATAGGACCTACAGGCGATGTTCTTGAGTCGATATATGTCGATCTGAGCACAGCTGGGCCCCGTATATGCAGCATGGGGGTAGCTCTGATACCAGCCAGATGCAACCCACGGCCATATAGGACCTACAGTGGATATATGTCGATCTGAGCACAGCTGGGCACCGTATATACAGCATGGGGGTAGCTCTAATACCAGCCAGATGCAACCCACGGCCATATAGGACCTACAGGCGATGCTCTTGAGTCGATATATGTCGATCTGAGCACAGCTGGGCCACGTATATACAGCATGGGGGTAGCTGTGATACCAGCCAGCTGCAACCCACGGCTATATAGGACCTACAGGCGATGTTCTTGAGTCGATATATGCCGATCTGAGCACAGCTGGGCCCCGTATATGCAGCATGGGGGTAGCTCTGATACCAGCCAGATGCAACCCACGGCCATATAGGACCTACAATGGATATATGTCGATGTGAGCACAGCTGAGCGCCGTATATACAGCATGGGGGTAGCTCTAATACCAGCCAGATGCAACCCACGGCCATATAGGACCTACAGGCGATGTTCTTGAGTCGATATATGTCGATCTGAGCACAGCTGGGCCACGTATATACAGCATGGGGGTAGCTGTGATACCAGCCAGCTGCAACCCACGGCTATATAGGACCACAGGCGATGTTCTTAAGTCGATATATGTCGATCTGAGCACAGCTGGGCCCCGTATATGCAGCATGGGGGTAGCTCTGATACCAGCCAGATGCAACCCACGGCCATATAGGACCTACAGGCGATGCTCTTGAGTCGATATATGTCGATCTGAGCACAGCTGGGCCACGTATATACAGCATGGGGGTAGCTGTGATACCAGCCAGCTGCAACCCACAGCTATATAGGACCTACAGGCGATGTTCTTGAGTCGATATATGTCGATCTGAGCACAGCTGGGCCCCGTATATGCAGCATGGGGGTAGCTCTGATACCAGCCAGATGCAACCCACGGCCATATAGGACCTACAGTGGATATATGTCGATCTGAGCACAGCTGGGCGCCGTATATACAGCATGGGGGTAGCTCTAATACCAGCCAGATGCAACCCACGGCCATATAGGAACTACATGCGATGCTCTTGAGTCGATATATGTCGATCTGAGCACAGCTGGGCCACGTATATACAGCATGGGGGTAGCTGTGATACTAGCCAGCTGCAACCCACGGCTATATAGGACCTACAGGCGATGTTCTTGAGTCGATATATGTCGATCTAAGCACAGCTGGGCCCCGTATATGCAGCATGGGGGTAGCTCTGATACCAGCCAGACGCAACCCACGGCCATATAGGACCTACAGTGGATATATGTCGATGTGAGCACAGCTGGGCGCCGTATATACAGCATGGGGGTAGCTCTGATACCAGCCAGATGCAATCCACGGCCATATAGGACCTACAGGCGATGCTCTTGAGTCGATATATGTCGATCTGAGCACAGCTGGGCCACGTATATACAGCATGGGGGTAGCTGTGATACCAGCCAGCTGCAACCCACGGCTATATAGGACCTACAGGCGATGTTCTTGAGTCGATATATGTCGATCTGAGCACAGCTGGGCCCCGTATATGCAGCATGGGGGTAGCTCTGATACCAGCCAGATGCAACCCACGGCCATATAGGACCTACAGGCGATGCTCTTGAGTCGATATATGTCGATCTGAGCACAGCTGGGCCACGTATATACAGCATGGGGGTAGCTGTGATACCAGCCAGCTGCAACCCACAGCTATATAGGACCTACAGGCGATGTTCTTGAGTCGATATATGTCGATCTGAGCACAGCTGGGCCCCGTATATGCAGCATGGGGGTAGCTCTGGTACCAGCCAGATGCAACCCACGGCCATATAGGACCTACAGTGGATATATGTCGATGTGAGCACAGCTGGGCGCCGTATATACAGCATGGGGGTAGCTCTGATACCAGCCAGATGCAATCCACGGCCATATAGGACCTACAGGCGATGCTCTTGAGTCGATATATGTCGATCTGAGCACAGCTGGGCCACGTATATACAGCATGGTGGTAGCTGTGATACCAGCCAGCTGCAACCCACGGCTATATAGGACCACAGGCGATGTTCTTGAGTCGATCTATGTCGATCTGAGCACAGCTGGGCCCCGTATATGCAGCATGGGGGTAGCTCTGATACCAGCCAGATGCAACCTACGGCCATATAGAACCTACAGTGGATATATGTCGATGTGAGCACAGCTGGGCGCCGTATATACAGCATGGGGGTAGCTCTGATACCAGCCAGATGCAATCCACGGCCATATAGGACCTACAGGCGATGCTCTTGAGTCGATATATGTCGATCTGAGCACAGCTGGGCCACGTATATACAGCATGGAGGTAGCTGTGATACCAGCCAGCTGCAACCCACGGCTATATAGGACCTACAGGCGATGTTCTTGAGTCGATATATGTCGATCTGAGCACAGCTGGGCCCCGTATATGCAGCATGGGGGTAGCTCTGATACCAGCCAGATGCAACCTACGGCCATATAGGACCTACAGTGGATATATGTCGATGTGAGCACAGCTGGGCGCCGTATATACAGCATGGGGGTAGCTCTGATACCAGCCAGATGCAATACACGACCATATAGGACCTACAGGCGATGCTCTTGAGTCGATATATGTCGATCTGAGCACAGCTGGGCCACGTATATACAGCATGGGGGTAGCTGTGATACCAGCCAGCTGCAACCCACAGCTATATAGGACCTACAGGCGATGTTCTTGAGTCGATATATGTCGATCTGAGCACAGCTGGGCCCCGTATATGCAGCATGGGGGTAGCTCTGATACCAGCCAGATGCAACCCACGGCCATATAGGACCTACAGTGGATATATGTCGATCTGAGCACAGCTGGGCGCCGTATATACAGCATGGGGGTAGCTCTAATACCAGCCAGATGCAACCCACGGCCATATAGGACCTACAGGCGATGCTCTTGAGTCGATATATGTCGATCTGAGCACAGCTGGGCCACGTATATACAGCATGGGGGTAGCTGTGATACCAGCCAGCTGCAACCCACGGCTATATAGGACCTACAGGCGATGTTCTTGAGTCGATATATGTCTATCTGAGCACAGCTGGGCCCCGTATATGCAGCATGGGGGTAGCTCTGATACCTGCCAGATGCAACCCACGGCAATATAGGACCTACAGTGGATATATGTCGATGTGAGCACAGCTGGGCGCCGTATATACAGCATGGGGGTAGCTCTAATACCAGCCAGATGCAACCCACGGCCATATAGGACCTACAGGCGAAGTTCTTGAGTCGATATATGTCGATCTGAGCACAGCTGGGCCACGTATATACAGCATGGGGGTAGCTGTGATACCAGCCAGCTGCAACCCACGGCTATATAGTACCTACAGGCGATGCTCTTGAGTCGATATATGTCGATCTGAGCACAGCTGGGCCAAGTATATACAGCATGGGGGTAGCTGTGATACCAGCCAGCTGCAACCCACGGCTATATAGGACCTACAGGCGATGTTCTTGAGTCGATATATGTCGATCTAAGCACAGCTGGGCCCCGTATATGCAGCATGGGGGTAGCTCTGATACCAGCCAGATGCAACCCACGGCCATATAGGACCTACAGTGGATATATGTCGATGTGACCACAGCTGGGCGCCGTATATACAGCATGGGGGTAGCTCTAATACCAGCCAGATGCAACCCACGGCCATATAGGACCCACAGGCGATGTTCTTGAGTCGATATATGTCGATCTGAGCACATCTCGGCCACGTATATACAGCATGGGGGTAGCTGTGATACCAGCCAGCTGCAACCCACGGCTATATAGGACCACAGGCGATGTTCTTGAGTCGATATATGTCGATCTGAGCACAGATGGGCCCCGTATATGCAGCATGGGGGTAGCTCTGATACCAGCCAGATGCAACCTACGGCCATATAGGACCTACAGTGGATATATGTCGATGTGAGCACAGCTGGGCGCCGTATATACAGCATGGGGGTAGCTCTGATACCAGCCAGATGCAATCCACGGCCATATAGGACCTACAGGCGATGCTCTTGAGTCGATATATGTCGATCTGAGCACAGCTGGGCCACGTATATACAGCATGGGGGTAGCTGTGATACCAGCCAGCTGCAACCCACGGCTATATAGGACCTACAGGCGATGTTCTTGAGTCGATATATGTCGATCTGAGCACAGCTGGGCCCCGTATATGCAGCATGGGGGTAGCTCTAATACCAGCCAGCTGCAACCCACGGCTATATAGGACCAACAGGCTATGTTCTTGAGTCGATATATGTCGATCTGAGCATAGCTGGGCCCCGTATATGCAGCATGGGGGTAGCTCTGATACCAGCCAGATGCAATCCACGGCCATATAGGACCTACAGGCGATGCTCTTGAGTCGATATATGTCGATCTGAGCACAGCTGGGCCAAGTATATACAGCATGGGGGTAGCTCTAATACCAGCCAGATGCAACCCACGGCCATATAGGACCTACAGGCGATGTTCTTGAGTCGATATATGTCGATCTGAGCACAGCTGGGCCACGTATATACAGCATGGGGGTAGCTGTGATACCAGCCAGCTGCAACCCACGGCTATATAGTACCACAGGCGATGCTCTTGAGTCGATATATGTCAATCTGAGCACAGCTGGGCCCCGTATATGCAGCATGGGGGTAGCTCTGATACCAGCCAGATGCAACCCACGGCCATATAGGACCTACAGGCGATGCTCTTGAGTCGATATATGTCGATCTGAGCACAGCTGGGCCAAGTATATACAGCATGGGCGTAGCTGTGATACCAGCCAGCTGCAACCCACGGCTATATAGGACCTACAGGCGATGTTCTTGAGTCGATATATGTCGATCTAACCACAGCTGGGCCCCGTATATGCAGCATGGGGGTAGCTCTGATACCAGCCAGATGCAACCCACGGCCATATAGGACCTACAGTGGATATATGTCGATGTGAGCACAGCTGGGCGCCGTATATACAGCATGGGGGTAGCTCTAATACCAGCCAGATGCAACCCACGGCCATATAGGACCCACAGGCGATGTTCTTGAGTCGATATATGTCGATCTGAGCACATCTCGGCCACGTATATACAGCATGGGGGTAGCTGTGATACCAGCCAGCTGCAACCCACGGCTATATAGGACCACAGGCGATGTTCTTGAGTCGATATATGTCGATCTGAGCACAGCTGGGCCCCGTATATGCAGCATGGGGGTAGCTCTGATACCAGCCAGATGCAACCTACGGCCATATAGGACCTACAGTGGATATATGTCGATGTGAGCACAGCTGGGCGCCGTATATACAGCATGGGGGTAGCTCTGATACCAGCCAGATGCAATCCACGGCCATATAGGACCTACAGGCGATGCTCTTGAGTCGATATATGTCGATCTGAGCACAGCTGGGCCACGTATATACAGCATGGGGGTAGCTGTGATACCAGCCAGCTGCAACCCACGGCTATATAGGACCCACAGGCGATGTTCTTGAGTCGATATATGTCGATCTGAGCACAGCTGGGCCCCGTATATGCAGCATGGGGGTAGCTCTGATACCAGCCAGATGCAACCTACGGCCATATAGGACCTACAGTGGATATATGTCGATGTGAGCACAGCTGGGCGCCGTATATACAGCATGGGGGTAGCTCTGATACCAGCCAGATGCAATCCACGGCCATATAGGACCTACAGGCGATGCTCTTGAGTCGATATATGTCGATCTGAGCACAGCTGGGCCACGTATATAAAGCATGGGGGTAGCTGTGATACCAGCCAGCTGCACCCCACAGCTATATAGGACCTACAGGCGATGTTCTTGAGTCGATATATGTCGATCTGAGCACAGCTGGGCCCCGTATATGCAGCATGGGGGTAGCACTGATACCAGCCAGATGCAACCCACGGCCATATAGGAGCTACAGGCGATGCTCTTGAGTCGATATATGTCGATCTGAGCACAGCTGGGCCACGTATATACAGCATGGGAGTAGCTGTGATACCAGCCAGCTGCAACCCACAGCTATATAGGACCTACAGGCGATGTTCTTGAGTCGATATATGTCGATCTGAGCACAGCTGGGCCCCGTATATGCAGCATGGGGGTAGCTCTGATACCAGCCAGATGCAACCCACGGCCATATAGGACCTACAGTGGATATATGTCGATCTGAGCACAGCTGGGCGCCGTATATACCGCATGGGGGTAGCTCTAATACCAGCCAGATGCAACCCACGGCCATATAGGACCTACAGGCGATGCTCTTGAGTCGATATATGTCGATCTGAGCACAGCTGGGCCATGTATATACAGCATGGGGGTAGCTGTGATACCAGCCAGCTGCAACCCACGGCTATATAGGACCTACAGGCTATGTTCTTGAGTCGATATATGTCGATCTGAGCACAGCTGGGCCCCGTATATGCAGCATGGGGGTAGCTCTGATACCAGCCAGATGCAACCCACGGCCATATAGGACCTACAGTGGATATATGTCGATGTGAGCACAGCTGGGCGCCGTATATACAGCATGGGGGTAGCTCTAATACCAGCCAGATGCAACCCACGGCCATATAGGACCTACAGGCGATGTTCTTGTGTCGATATATGTCGATCTGAGCACAGCTGGGCCACGTATATACAGCATGGGGGATGCTGTGATACCAGCCAGCTGCAGCCCACGGCTATATAGGACCACAGGCGATGTTCTTGAGTCGATATATGTCGATCTGAGCACAGCTGGGCCCTGTATATGCAGCATGGGGGTAGCTCTGATACCAGCCAGATGCAACCCACGGCCATATAGGAGCTACAGGCGATGCTCTTGAGTCGATATATGTCGATCTGAGCACAGCTGGGCCACGTATATACAGCATGGGGGTAGCTGTGATACCAGCCAGCTGCAACCCACGGCTATATAGGACCTACAGGCGATGTTCTTGAGTCGATATATGTCGATCTAAGCACAGCTGGGCCCCGTATATGCAGCATGGGGGTAGCTCTGATACCAGCCAGATGCAACCCACGGCCATATAGGACCTACAGTGGATATATGTTGATGTGAGCACAGCTGGGCGCCGTATATACAGCATGGGGGTAGCTCTAATACCGGCCAGATGCAACCCACGGACATATAGGACCTACAGGCGATGCTCTTGAGTCGATATATGTCGATCTGAGCACAGCTGGGCCACGTATATACAGCATGGGGGTAGCTGTGATACCAGCCAGCTGCAACCCACGGCTATATAGGACCACAGGCGATGTTCTTGAGTCGATATATGTCGATCTGAGCACAGCTGGGCCCCGTATATGCAGCATGGGGGTAGCTCTGATACCAGCCAGATGCAACCTACGGCCATATAGGACCTACAGTGGATATATGTCGATGTGAGCACAGCTGGGCGCCGTATATACAGCATGGGGGTAGCTCTGATACCAGCCAGATGCAATCCACGGCCATATAGGACCTACAAGCGATGCTCTTGAGTCGATATATGTCGATCTGAGCACAGCTGGGCCACGTATATACAGCATGGAGGTAGCTGTGATACCAGCCAGCTGCAACCCACGGCTATATAGGACCTACAGGCGATGTTCTTGAGTCGATATATGTCGATCTGAGCACAGCTGGGCCCCGTATATGCAGCATGGGGGTAGCTCTGATACCAGCCAGATGCAACCTACGGCCATATAGGACCAACAGTGGATATATGTCGATGTGAGCACAGCTGGGCGCCGTATATACAGCATGGGGGTAGCTCTGATACCAGCCAGATGCAATCCACGACCATATAGGACCTATAGGCGATGCTCTTGAGTCGATATATGTCGAGCTGAGCACAGCTGGGCCACGTATATACAGCATGGGGGTAGCTGTGATAGCAGCCAGCTGCAACCCACAGCTATATAGGACCTACAGGCGATGTTCTTGAGTCGATATATGTCGATCTGAGCACAGCTGGGCCCCGTATATGCAGCATGGGGGTAGCTCTGATACCAGCCAGATGCAATCCACGGCCATATAGGACCTACAGTGGATATATGTCGATCTGAGCACAGCTGGGCGCCGTATATACAGCATGGGGGTAGCTCTAATACCAGCCAGATGCAACCCACGGCCATATAGGACCTACAGGCGATGCTCTTGAGTCGATATATGTCGATCTGAGCACAGCTGGGCCACGTATATACAGCATGGGGGTAGCTGTGATACCAGCCAGCTGCAACCCACGGCTATATAGGACCTACAGGCGATGTTCTTGAGTCGATATATGTCGATCTGAGCACAGCTGGGCCCCGTATATGCAGCATGGGGGTAGCTCTGATACCAGCCAGATGCAACCCACGGCCATATAGGACCTACAGTGGATATATGTCGATGTGAGCACAGCTGGGCGCCGTATATACAGCATGGGGCTAGCTCTGATACCAGCCAGATGTAATCCACGGCCATATAGGACCTACAGGCGATGCTCTTGAGTCGATATATGTCGATCTGAGCACAGCTGGGCCACGTATATACAGCATGGGGGTAGCTGTGATACCAGCCAGCTGCAACCCACGGCTATATAGGATCCACAGGCGATGTTCTTGAGTCGATATATGTCGATCTGAGCACAGCTGGGCCCCGTATATGCAGCATGGGGGTAGCTCTGATACCATCCAGATGCAACCTACGGCCATATAGGACCTACAGTGGATATATGTCGATGTGAGCACAGCTGGGCGCCGTATATACAGCATGGGGGTAGCTCTGATACCAGCCAGATGCAATCCACGGCCATATAGGACCTACAGGCGATGCTCTTGAGTCGATATATGTCGATCTGAGCACAGCTGGGCCACGTATATACAGCATGGGGGTAGCTGTGATACCAGCCAGCTGCAGCCCACAGCTATATAGGACCTACAGGCGATGTTCTTGAGTCGATATATGTCGATCTGAGCACAGCTGGGCCCCGTATATGCAGCATGGGGGTAGCTCTGATACCAGCCAGATGCAACCCACGGCCATATAGGACCTACAGTGGATATATGTCGATCTGAGCACAGCTGGGCGCCGTATATACAGCATGGGGGTAGCCCTAATACCAGCCAGATGCAACCCACGGCCATATAGGACCTACAGGCGATGTTCTTGAGTCGATATATGTCGATCTGAGCACAGCTGGGCCACGTATATACAGCATGGGGGTAGCTGTGATACCAGCCAGCTGCAACCCACGGCTATATAGGACCACAGGCGATGTTCTTGAGTCGATATATGTCGATCTGAGCACAGCTGAGCCCCGTATATGCAGCATGGGGGTAGCTCTGATACCAGCCAGATACAACCCACGGCCATATAGGACCTACAGGCGATGCTCTTGAGTCGATATATGTCGATCTGAGCACAGCTGGGCCACGTATATACAGCATGGGGGTAGCTGTGATACCAGCCAGCTGCAACCCACGGCTATATAGGACCTACAGGCGATGTTCTTAAGTCGATATATGTCGATCTAAGCACAGCTGGGCCCCGTATATGCAGCATGGGGGTAGCTGTGATACCAGCCAGATGCAACCCACGGCCATATAGGACCTACAGTGGATATATGTCGATGTGAGCACAGCTGGGCGCCGTATATACAGCTTGGGGGTAGCTCTAATACCAGCCAGATGCAACCCACGGCCATATAGGACCTACAGGCGATGTTCTTGAGTCGATATATGTCGATCTGAGCACAGCTAGGCCACGTATATACAGCATGGGGGTAGCTGTGATATCAGCCAGCTGCAACCCACGGCTATATAGGACCACAGGCGATGTTCTTGAGTCGATTTATGTCGATATGAGCACCGCTGGGCCCCGTATGTGCAGCATGGGGGTAGCTCTGATACCAGCCAGATGCAACCTACGGCCATATAGGACCTACAGTGGATATATGTCGATGTGAGCACAGCTGGGCGCCGTATATACAGCATGGGGGTAGCTCTGATACCAGCCAGATGCAATCCACGGCCATATATGACCTACAGGCGATGCTCTTGAGTCGATATATGTCGATCTGAGCACAGCTGGGCCACGTATATACAGCATGGGGGTAGCTGTGATACCAGCCAGCTGCAACCCACGGCTATATAGGACCTACAGGCGATGTTCTTGAGTCGATATATGTCGATCTGAGCACAGCTCGACCCCGTATATGCAGCATGGGGGTAGCTCTGATACCAGCCAGATGCAACCTACAACCATATAGGACCTACAGTGGATATATGTCGATGTGAGCACAGCTGGGCGCCGTATATACAGCATGGGAGTAGCTCTGATACCAGCCAGATGCAATCCACGGCCATATAGGACCTACAGGCGATGCTCTTGAGTCGATATATGTCGATCTGAGCACAGCTGGGCCACGTATATACAGCATGGGGGTAGCTGTGATACCAGCCAGCTGCAACCCACAGCTATATAGGACCTACAGGCGATGTTCTTGTGTCGATATATGTCGATCTGAGCACAGCTGGGCGTCGTATATACAGCATGGGGGTAGCTCTAATACCAGCCAGATGCAACCCACGGCCATATAGGACCTACATGCGATGCTCTTGAGTCGATATATGTCGATCTGAGCACAGCTGGGCCACGTTTATACAGCATGGGGGTAGCTGTGATACTAGCCAGCTGCAACCCACGGCTATATAGGACCTACAGGCGATGTTCTTGAGTCGATATATGTCGATCTGAGCACAGCTGGGCCCCGTATATGCAGCATGGGGGTAGCTCTGATACCAGCCAGATGCAACCCACGGCCATATAGGACCTACAGTGGATATATGTCGATGTGAGCACAGCTGGGCGCCGTATATACAGCATGGGGGTAGCTCTAATACCAGCTAGATACAACCCACGGCCATATAGGACCTACAGGCGATGTTCTTGAGTCGATATATGTCGATCTGAGCACAGCTGGGCTCCGTATATGCAGCATGGGGGTAGCTCTGATACCAGCCAGATGCAACCCACGGCCATATAGGACCTACAGGCGATGCTCTTGAGTCGATATATGTCGATCTGTGGACAGCTGGGCCACGTATATACAGCATGGGGGTAGCTGTGATACCAGCCAGCTGCAACCCACGGCTATATAGGACCTACAGGCGATGTTCTTGAGTCGATATATGTCGATCTAAGCACAGCTGGGAACCGTATATGCAGCATGGGGGTAACTCTGATACCAGCCAGACGCAACCCACGGCCATATAGGACCTACAGTGGATATATGTCGATGTGAGCACAGCTGGGCGCCGTATATACAGCATGGGGGTAGCTCTGATACCAGCCAGATGCAATCCACGGCCATATAGGACCCACAGGCGATGTTCTTGAGTCGATATATGTCGATCTGAGCACAGCTGGGCCCCGTATATGCAGCATGGGGCTAGCTCTGATACCAGCCAGATGCAACCTACGGCCATATAGGACCTACAGTGGATATATGTCGATGTGAGCACAGCTGGGCGCCGTATATACAGCATGGGGGTAGCTCTGATACCAGCCAGATGCAATCCACGGCCATATAGGACCTACAGGCGATGCTCTTGAGTCGATATATGTCGATCTGAGCACAGCTGGGCCACGTATATACAGCATGGGGGTAGCTGTGATACCAGCCAGCTGCAACCCACAGCTATATAGGACCTACAGGCGATGTTCTTGAGTCGATATATGTCGATCTGAGCACAGCTGGGCCCCGTATATGCAGCATGGGGGTAGCTCTGATACCAGCCAGATGCAACCCACGGCCATATAGGACCTACAGTGGATATATGTCGATCTGAGCACAGCTGGGCGCCGTATATACAGCATGGGGGTAGCTCTAATACCAGCCAGATGCAACCCACGGCCATATAGGACCTACAGGCGATGCTCTTGAGTCGATATATGTCGATCTGAGCACAGCTGGGCCTTGTATATACAGCATGGGGGTAGCTGTGATACCAGCCAGCTGCAACCCACGGCTATATAGGACCTACAGGCTATGTTCTTGAGTCGATATATGTCGATCTGAGCACAGCTGGGCCCCGTATATGCAGCATGGGGGTAGCTCTGATACCAGCCAGATGCAACCCACGGCCATATAGGACCTACAGTGGATATATGTCGATGTGAGCACAGCTGGGCGCCGTATATACAGCATGGGGGTAGCTCTAATACCAGCCAGATGCAACCCACGGCCATATAGGACCTACAGGCGATGTTCTTGAGTCGATATATGTCGATCTGAGCACAGCTGGGCCACGTATATACAGCATGGGGGTAGCTGTGATACCAGCCAGCTGCAACCCACGGCTATATAGGACCACAGACGATGTTGTTGAGTCGATATATGTCGATCTGAGCACAGCTGGGCGCCGTATATACAGCATGGGGGTAGCTCTGATACCAGCCAGATGCAATCCACGGCCATATAGGACCTACAGGCGATGCTCTTGAGTCGATATATGTCGATCTGAGCACAGCTGGGCCACGTATATACAGCATGGGCGTAGCTGTGATACCAGCCAGCTGCAACCCACAGCTATATAGGACCTACAGGCGATGTTCTTGAGTCGATATATGTCGATCTGAGCACAGCTGGGCCCCGTATATGCAGCATGGGGGTAGCTCTGATACCAGCCAGATGCAACCCACGGCCATATAGGACCTACAGTGGATATATGTCGATCTGAGCACAGCTGGGCGCCGTATATACAGCATGGGGGTAGCTCTAATACCAGCCAGATGCAACCCACGGCCATATAGGACCTACAGGCGATGCTCTTGAGTCGATATATGTCGATCTGAGCACAGCTGGGCCACGTATATACAGCATGGGGGTAGCTGTGATACCAGCCAGCTGCAACCCACGGCTATATAGGACCTACAGGCGATGTTCTTGAGTCGATATATGCCGATCTGAGCACGGCTGGGCCCCATATATGCAGCATGGGGGTAGCTCTGATACCAGCCAGATGCAACCCACGGCCATATAGGACCTACAATGGATATATGTCGATGTGAGCACAGCTGAGCGCCGTATATACAGCATGGGGGTAGCTCTAATACCAGCCAGATGCAACCCATGGCCATATAGGACCTACAGGCGATGTTCTTGAGTCGATATATGTCGATCTGAGCACAGCTGGGCCACGTATATACAGCATGGGGGTAGCTGTGATACCAGCCAGCTGCAACCCACGGCTATATAGGACCACAGGCGATGTTCTTAAGTCGATATATGTCGATCTGAGCACAGCTGGGCCCCGTATATGCAGCATGGGGGTAGCTCTGATACCAGCCAGATGCAACCCACGGCCATATAGGACCTACAGGCGATGCTCTTGAGTCGATATATGTCGATCTGAGCACAGCTGGGCCACGTATATACAGCATGGGGGTAGCTGTGATACCAGCCAGCTGCAACCCACAGCTATATAGGACCTACAGGCGATGTTCTTGAGTCGATATATGTCGATCTGAGCACAGCTGGGCCCCGTATATGCAGCATGGGGGTAGCTCTGATACCAGCCAGTTGCAACCCACGGCCATATAGGACCTACAGTGGATATATGTCGATCTGAGCACAGCTGGGCGCCGTATATACAGCATGGGGGTAGCTCTAATACCAGCCAGATGCAACCCACGGCCATATAGGAACTACATGCGATGCTCTTGAGTCGATATATGTCGATCTGAGCACAGCTGGGCCACGTATATACAGCATGGGGGTAGCTGTGATACTAGCCAGCTGCAACCCACGGCTATATAGGACCTACAGGCGATGTTCTTGAGTCGATATATGTCGATCTAAGCACAGCTGGGCCCCGTATATGCAGCATGGGGGTAGCTCTGATACCAGCCAGACGCAACCCACGGCCATATAGGACCTACAGTGGATATATGTCGATGTGAGCACAGCTGGGCGCCGTATATACAGCATGGGGGTAGCTCTGATACCAGCCAGATGCAATCCACGGCCATATAGGACCCACAGGCGATGTTCTTGAGTCGATATATGTCGATCTGAGCACAGCTGGGCCACGTATATACAGCATGGGGGTAGCTGTGATACCAGCCAGCTGCAACCCACGGCTATATAGGACCTACAGGCGATGTTCTTGAGTCGATATATGTCGATCTGAGCACAGCTGGGCCCCGTATATGCAGCATGGGGGTAGCTCTGGTACCAGCCAGATGCAACCCACGGCCATATAGGACCTACAGTGGATATATGTCGATGTGAGCACAGCTGGGCGCCGTATATACAGCATGGGGGTAGCTCTGATACCAGCCAGATGCAATCCACGGCCATATAGGACCTACAGGCGATGCTCTTGAGTCGATATATGTCGATCTGAGCACAGCTGGGCCACGTATATACAGCATGGTGGTAGCTGTGATACCAGCCAGCTGCAACCCACGGCTATATAGGACCACAGGCGATGTTCTTGAGTCGATATATGTCGATCTGAGCACAGCTGGGCCCCGTATATGCAGCATGGGGGTAGCTCTGATACCAGCCGGATTTAACCTACGGCCATATAGAACCTACAGTGGATATATGTCGATGTGAGCACAGCTGGGCGCCGTATATACAGCATGGGGGTAGCTCTGATACCAGCCAGATGCAATCCACGGCCATATAGGACCTACAGGCGATGCTCTTGAGTCGATATATGTCGATCTGAGCACAGCTGGGCCACGTATATACAGCATGGAGGTAGCTGTGATACCAGCCAGCTGCAACCCACGGCTATATAGGACCTACAGGCGATGTTCTTGAGTCGATATATGTCGATCTGAGCACAGCTGGGCCCCGTATATGCAGCATGGGGGTAGCTCTGATACCAGCCAGATGCAACCTACGGCCATATAGGACCTACAGTGGATATATGTCGATGTGAGCACAGCTGGGCGCCGTATATACAGCATGGGGGTAGCTCTGATACCAGCCAGATGCAATCCACGACCATATAGGACCTACAGGCGATGCTCTTGAGTCGATATATGTCGATCTGAGCACAGCTGGGCCACGTATATACAGCATGGGGGTAGCTGTGATACCAGCCAGCTGCAACCCACAGCTATATAGGACCTACAGGCGATGTTCTTGAGTCGATATATGTCGATCTGAGCACAGCTGGGCCCCGTATATGCAGCATGGGGGTAGCTCTGATACCAGCCAGATGCAACCCACGGCCATATAGGACCTACAGTGGATATATGTCGATCTGAGCACAGCTGGGCGCCGTATATACAGCATGGGGGTAGCTCTAATACCAGCCAGATGCAACCCACGGCCATATAGGACCTACAGGCGATGCTCTTGAGTCGATATATGTCGATCTGAGCACAGCTGGGCCACGTATATACAGCATGGGGGTAGCTGTGATACCAGCCAGCTGCAACCCACGGCTATATAGGACCTACAGGCGATGTTCTTGAGTCGATATATGTCTATCTGAGCACAGCTGGGCCCCGTATATGCAGCATGGGGGTAGCTCTGATACCTGCCAGATGCAACCCACGGCAATATAGGACCTACAGTGGATATATGTCGATGTGAGCACAGCTGGGCGCCGTATATACAGCATGGGGGTAGCTCTAATACCAGCCAGATGCAACCCACGGCCATATAGGACCTACAGGCGAAGTTCTTGAGTCGATATATGTCGATCTGAGCACAGCTGGGCCACGTATATACAGCATGGGGGTAGCTGTGATACCAGCCAGCTGCAACCCACGGCTATATAGTACCACAGGCGATGTTCTTGAGTCGATATATGTCAATCTGAGCACAGCTGGGCCCCGTATATGCAGCATGGGGGTAGCTCTGATACCAGCCAGATGCAACCCACGGCCATATAGGACCTACAGGCGATGCTCTTGAGTCGATATATGTCGATCTGAGCACAGCTGGGCCAAGTATATACAGCATGGGGGTAGCTGTGATACCAGCCAGCTGCAACCCACGGCTATATAGGACCTACAGGCGATGTTCTTGAGTCGATATATGTCGATCTAAGCACAGCTGGGCCCCGTATATGCAGCATGGGGGTAGCTCTGATACCAGCCAGATGCAACCCACGGCCATATAGGACCTACAGTGGATATATGTCGATGTGACCACAGCTGGGCGCCGTATATACAGCATGGGGGTAGCTCTAATACCAGCCAGATGCAACCCACGGCCATATAGGACCCACAGGCGATGTTCTTGAGTCGATATATGTCGATCTGAGCACATCTCGGCCACGTATATACAGCATGGGGGTAGCTGTGATACCAGCCAGCTGCAACCCACGGCTATATAGGACCACAGGCGATGTTCTTGAGTCGATATATGTCGATCTGAGCACAGATGGGCCCCGTATATGCAGCATGGGGGTAGCTCTGATACCAGCCAGATGCAACCTACGGCCATATAGGACCTACAGTGGATATATGTCGATGTGAGCACAGCTGGGCGCCGTATATACAGCATGGGGGTAGCTCTGATACCAGCCAGATGCAATCCACGGCCATATAGGACCTACAGGCGATGCTCTTGAATCGATATATGTCGATCTGAGCACAGCTGGGCCACGTATACACAGCATGGGGGTAGCTGTGATACCAGCCAGCTGCAACCCACGGCTATATAGGACCTACAGGCGATGTTCTTGAGTCGATATATGTCGATCTGAGCACAGCTGGGCCCCGTATATGCAGCATGGGGGTAGCTCTAATACCAGCCAGCTGCAACCCACGGCTATATAGGACCAACAGGCTATGTTCTTGAGTCGATATATGTCGATCTGAGCATAGCTGGGCCCCGTATATGCAGCATGGGGGTAGCTCTGATACCAGCCAGATGCAATCCACGGCCATATAGGACCTACAGGCGATGCTCTTGAGTCGATATATGTCGATCTGAGCACAGCTGGGCCAAGTATATACAGCATGGGGGTAGCTCTAATACCAGCCAGATGCAACCCACGGCCATATAGGACCTACAGGCGATGTTCTTGAGTCGATATATGTCGATCTGAGCACAGCTGGGCCACGTATATACAGCATGGGGGTAGCTGTGATACCAGCCAGCTGCAACCCACGGCTATATAGTACCACAGGCGATGCTCTTGAGTCGATATATGTCAATCTGAGCACAGCTGGGCCCCGTATATGCAGCATGGGGGTAGCTCTGATACCAGCCAGATGCAACCCACGGCCATATAGGACCTACAGGCGATGCTCTTGAGTCGATATATGTCGATCTGAGCACAGCTGGGCCAAGTATATACAGCATGGGCGTAGCTGTGATACCAGCCAGCTGCAACCCACGGCTATATAGGACCTACAGGCGATGTTCTTGAGTCGATATATGTCGATCTAAGCACAGCTGGGCCCCGTATATGCAGCATGGGGGTAGCTCTGATACCAGCCAGATGCAACCCACGGCCATATAGGACCTACAGTGGATATATGTCGATGTGAGCACAGCTGGGCGCCGTATATACAGCATGGGGGTAGCTCTAATACCAGCCAGATGCAACCCACGGCCATATAGGACCCACAGGCGATGTTCTTGAGTCGATATATGTCGATCTGAGCACATCTCGGCCACGTATATACAGCATGGGGGTAGCTGTGATACCAGCCAGCTGCAACCCACGGCTATATAGGACCACAGGCGATGTTCTTGAGTCGATATATGTCGATCTGAGCACAGCTGGGCCCCGTATATGCAGCATGGGGGTAGCTCTGATACCAGCCAGATGCAACCTACGGCCATATAGGACCTACAGTGGATATATGTCGATGTGAGCACAGCTGGGCGCCGTATATACAGCATGGAGGTAGCTCTGATACCAGCCAGATGCAATCCACGGCCATATAGGACCTACAGGCGATTTTCTTGAGTCGATATATGTCGATCTGAGCACAGCTGGGCCACGTATATACAGCATGGGGGTAGCTGTGATACCAGCCAGCTGCAACCCACGGCTATATAGGACCCACAGGCGATGTTCTTGAGTCGATATATGTCGATCTGAGCACAGCTGGGCCCCGTATATGCAGCATGGGGGTAGCTCTGATACCAGCCAGATGCAACCTACGGCCATATAGGACCTACAGTGGATATATGTCGATGTGAGCACAGCTGGGCGCCGTATATACAGCATGGGGGTAGCTCTGATACCAGCCAGATGCAATCCACGGCCATATAGGACCTACAGGCGATGCTCTTGAGTCGATATATGTCGATCTGAGCACAGCTGGGCCACGTATATAAAGCATGGGGGTAGCTGTGATACCAGCCAGCTGCACCCCACAGCTATATAGGACCTACAGGCGATGTTCTTGAGTCGATATATGTCGATCTGAGCACAGCTGGGCCCCGTATATGCAGCATGGGGGTAGCTCTGATACCAGCCAGATGCAACCCACGGCCATATAGGACCTACAGTGGATATATGTAGATCTGAGCACAGCTGGGCGCCGTATATACAGCATGGGGGTAGCTCTAATACCAGCCAGATGCAACCCACGGCCATATAGGACCTACAGGCGATGCTCTTGAGTCGATATATGTCGATCTGAGCACAGCTGGGCCATGTATATACAGCATGGGGGTAGCTGTGATACCAGCCAGCTGCAACCCACGGCTATATAGGACCAACAGGCTATGTTCTTGAGTCGATATATGTCGATCTGAGCATAGCTGGGCCCCGTATATGCAGCATGGGGGTAGCTCTGATACCAGCCAGATGCAACCCACGGCCATATAGGACCTACAGTGGATATATGTCGATGTGAGCACAGCTGGGCGCCGTATATACAGCATGGGGGTAGCTCTAATACCAGCCAGATGCAACCCACGGCCATATAGGACCTACAGGCGATGTTCTTGAGTCGAAATATGTCGATCTGAGCACAGCTGGGCCACGTATATACAGCATGGCGGTAGCTGTGATACCAGCCAGTTGCAACCCACGGCTATATAGGACCACAGGCAATGTTCTTGAGTCGATATATGTCGATCTGAGCACAGCTGGGCCCCGTATATGCAGCATGGGGGTAGCTCTGATACCAGCCAGATGCAACCCACGGCCATATAGGAGCTACAGGCGATGCTCTTGAGTCGATATATGTCGATCTGAGCACAGCTGGGCCACGTATATACAGCATGGGGGTAGCTGTGATACCAGCCAGCTGCAACCCAAAGCTATATAGGACCTACAGGCGATGTTCTTGAGTCGATATATGTCGATCTGAGCACAGCTGGGCCCCGTATATGCAGCATGGGGGTAGCTCTGATACCAGCCAGATGCAACCCACGGCCATATAGGACCTACAGTAGATATATGTCGATCTGAGCACAGCTGGGCGCCGTATATACAGCATGGGGGTAGCTCTAATACCAGCCAGATGCAACCCACGGCCATATAGGACCTACAGGCGATGCTCTTGAGTCGATATATGTCGATCTGAGCACAGCTGGGCCATGTATATACAGCATGGGGGTACCTGTGATACCAGCCAGCTGCAACCCACGGCTATATAGGACCTACAGGCTATGTTCTTGAGTCGATATATGTCGATCTGAGCACAGCTGGGCCCCGTATATGCAGCATGGGGGTAGCTCTGATACCAGCCAGATGCAACCCACGGCCATATAGGACCTACAGTGGATATATGTCGATCTGTGCACAGCTGGGCGCCGTATATACAGCATGGGGGTAGCTCTAATACCAGCCAGATGCAACCCACGGCCATATAGGACCTACAGGCGATGTTCTTGAGTCGATATATGTCGATCTGAGCACAGCTAGGCCACGTATATACAGCATGGGGGTAGCTGTGATACCAGCCAGCTGCAACCCACGGCTATATAGGACCACAGGCGATGTTCTTGAGTCGATATATGTCGATCTGAGCACAGCTGGGCCCCGTATATGCAGCATGGGGGTAGCTCTGATACCAGCCAGATGCAACCTACGGCCATATAGGACCTACAGTGGATATATGTTGATGTGAGCACAGCTGGGCGCCGTATATACAGCGTGGGGGTAGCTCTAATACCAGCCAGATGCAACCCACGGACATATAGGACCTACAGGCGATGCTCTTGAGTCGATATATGTCGATCTGAGCACAGCTGGGCCACGTATATACAGCATGGGGGTAGCTGTGATACCAGCCAGCTGCAACCCACGGCTATATAGGACCACAGGCGATGTTCTTGAGTCGATATATGTCGATGTGAGCACAGCTGGGCGCCGTATATACAGCATGGGGGTAGCTCTGATACCAGCCAGATGCAATCCACGGCCATATAGGACCTACAGGCGATGCTCTTGAGTCGATATATGTCGATCTGGGCACAGCTGGGCCACGTATATACAGCATGGGGGTAGCTGTGATACCAGCCAGCTGCAACCCGCGGCTATATAGGACCTACAGGCGATGTTCTTGAGTCGATATATGTCGATCTGAGCACAGCTGGGCCCCGTATATGCAGCATGGGGGTAGCTCTGATACCAGCCAGATGCAACCCACGGCCATATAGGACCTACAGGCGATGTTCTTGAGTCGATATATGTCGATCTGAGCACAGCTGGGCCACGTATATACAGCAAGGGGGTAGCTGTGATACCAGCCAGCTGCAACCCACGGCTATATAGGACCACAGGCGATGTTCTTGAGTCGATATATGTCGATCTGAGCACAGCTGGGCCCCGTATATGCAGCATGGGGGTAGCTCTGATACCAGCCAGATGCAACCCACGGCCATATAGGACCTACAGTGGATATATGTCGATCTGAGCACAGCTGGGCGCCGTATATACAGCATGGGGGTAGCTCTAATACCAGCCAGATGCAACCCACGGCCATATAGGACCTACAGGCGATGTTCTTGAGTCGATATATGTCGATCTGAGCACAGCTGGGCCACGTATATACAGCATGGGGGTAGCTGTGATACCAGCCAGCTGCAACCCACGGCTATATAGGACCACAGGCGATGTTCTTGAGTCGATATATGTCGATCTGAGCACAGCTGGGCCCCGTATATGCAGCATGGGGGTAGCTCTGATACCAGCCAGATGCAACCTACGGCCATATAGGACCTACAGTGGATATATGTCGATGTGAGCACAGCTGGGCGCCGTATATACAGCATGCGGGTAGCTCTGATACCAGCCAGATGCAATCCACGGCCATATAGGACCTACAGGCGATGCTCTTGAGTCGATATATGTCGATCTGAGCACAGCTGGGCCACGTATATACAGCATGGAGGTAGCTGTGATACCAGCCAGCTGCAACCCACGGCTATATAGGACCTACAGGCGATGTTCTTGAGTCGATATATGTCGATCTGAGCACAGCTGGGCCCCGTATATGCAGCATGGGGGTAGCTCTGATACCAGCCAGATGCAACCCACGGCCATATAGGACCTACAGTGGATATATGTCGATCTGAGCACAGCTGGGCGCCGTATATACAGCATGGGGGTAGCTCTAATACCAGCCAGATGCAACCCACGGCCATATAGGACCTACAGGCGATGCTCTTGAGTCGATATATGTCGATCTGAGCACAGCTGGGCCACGTATATACAGCATGGGGGTAGCTGTGATACCAGCCAGCTGCAACCCACGGCTATATAGGACCTACAGGCGATGTTCTTGAGTCGATATATGTCTATCTGAGCACAGCTGGGCCCCGTATATGCAGCATGGGGGTAGCTCTGATACCTGCCAGATGCAACCCACGGCAATATAGGACCTACAGTGGATATATGTCGATGTGAGCACAGCTGGGCGCCGTATATACAGCATGGGGGTAGCTCTAATACCAGCCAGATGCAACCCACGGCCATATAGGACCTACAGGCGATGTTCTTGAGTCGATATATGTCGATCTGAGCACAGCTGGGCTACGTATATACAGCATGGGGGTAGCTGTGATACCAGCCAGCTGCAACCCACGGCTATATAGTACCACAGGCGATGTTCTTGAGTCGATATATGTCAATCTGAGCACAGCTGGGCCCCGTATATGCAGCATGGGGGTAGCTCTGATACCAGCCAGATGCAACCCACGGCCATATAGGACCTACAGGCGATGCTCTTGAGTCGATATATGTCGATCTGAGCACAGCTGGGCCAAGTATATACAGCATGGGGGTAGCTGTGATACCAGCCAGCTGCAACCCACGGCTATATAGGACCTACAGGCGATGTTCTTGAGTCGATATATGTCGATCTAAGCACAGCTGGGCCCCGTATATGCAGCATGGGGGTAGCTCTGATACCAGCCAGATGCAACCCACGGCCATATAGGACCTACAGTGGATATATGTCGATGTGACCACAGCTGGGCGCCGTATATACAGCATGGGGGTAGCTCTAATACCAGCCAGATGCAACCCACGGCAATATATGACCCACAGGCGATGTTCTTGAGTCGATATATGTCGATCTGAGCACATCTCGGCCACGTATATACAGCATGGGGGTAGCTGTGATACCAGCCAGCTGCAACCCACGGCTATATAGGACCACAGGCGATGTTCTTGAGTCGATATATGTCGATCTGAGCACAGCTGGGCCCCGTATATGCAGCATGGGGGTAGCTCTGATACCAGCCAGATGCAACCCACGGCCATATAGGACCTACAGTGGATATATGTCGATGTGACCACAGCTGGGCGCCGTATATACAGCATGGGGGTAGCTCTAATACCAGCCAGATGCAACCCACGGCCATATAGGACCTACAGGCGATGCTCTTGAGTCGATATATGTCGATCTGAGCACAGCTGGGCCACGTATATACAGCATGGTGGTAGCTGTGATACCAGCCAGCTGCAACCCACGGCTATATAGGACCACAGGCGATGTTCTTGAGTCGATATATGTCGATCTGAGCACAGCTGGGCCCCGTATATGCAGCATGGGGGTAGCTCTGATACCAGCCAGATGCAACCTACGGCCATATAGAACCTACAGTGGATATATGTCGATGTGAGCACAGCTGGGCGCCGTATATACAGCATGGGGGTAGCTCTGATACCAGCCAGATGCAATCCACGGCCATATAGGACCTACAGGCGATGCTCTTGAGTCGATATATGTCGATCTGAGCACAGCTGGGCCACGTATATACAGCATGGAGGTAGCTGTGATACCAGCCAGCTGCAACCCACGGCTATATAGGACCTACAGGCGATGTTCTTGAGTCGATATATGTCGATCTGAGCACAGCTGGGCCCCGTATATGCAGCATGGGGGTAGCTCTGATACCAGCCAGATGCAACCTACGGCCATATAGGACCTACAGTGGATATATGTCGATGTGAGCACAGCTGGGCGCCGTATATACAGCATGGGGGGTAGCTCTGATACCAGCCAGATGCAATCCACGACCATATAGGACCTACAGGCGATGCTCTTGAGTCGATATATGTCGATCTGAGCACAGCTGGGCCACGTATATACAGCATGGGGGTAGCTGTGATACCAGCCAGCTGCAACCCACAGCTATATAGGACCTACAGGCGATGTTCTTGAGTCGATATATGTCGATCTGAGCACAGCTGGGCCCCGTATATGCAGCATGGGGGTAGCTCTGATACCAGCCAGATGCAACCCATGGCCATATAGGACCTACAGTGGATATATGTCGATCTGAGCACAGCTGGGCGCCGTATATACAGCATGGGGGTAGCTCTAATACCAGCCAGATGCAACCCACGGCCATATAGGACCTACAGGCGATGCTCTTGAGTCGATATATGTCGATCTGAGCACAGCTGGGCCACGTATATACAGCATGGGGGTAGCTGTGATACCAGCCAGCTGCAACCCACGGCTATATAGGACCTACAGGCGATGTTCTTGAGTCGATATATGTCGATCTGAGCACAGCTGGGCCCCGTATATGCAGCATGGGGGTAGCTCTGATACCAGCCAGATGCAACCCACGGCCATATAGGACCTACAGTGGATATATGTCGATGTGAGCACAGTTGGGCGCCGTATATACAGCATGGGGGGTAGCTCTGATACCAGCCAGATGCAATCCACGACCATATAGGACCTACAGGCGATGCTCTTGAGTCGATATATGTCGATCTGAGCACAGCTGGGCCACGTATATACAGCATGGGGGTAGCTGTGATACCAGCCAGCTGCAACCCACAGCTATATAGGACCTACAGGCGATGTTCTTGAGTCGATATATGTCGATCTGAGCACAGCTGGGCCCCGTATATGCAGCATGGGGGTAGCTCTGATACCAGCCAGATGCAACCCACGGCCATATAGGACCTACAGTGGATATATGTCGATCTGAGCACAGCTGGGCGCCGTATATACAGCATGGGGGTAGCTCTAATACCAGCCAGATGCAACCCACGGCCATATAGGACCTACAGGCGATGCTCTTGAGTCGATATATGTCGATCTGAGCACAGCTGGGCCACGTATATACAGCATGGGGGTAGCTGTGATACCAGCCAGCTGCAACCCACGGCTATATAGGACCTACAGGCGATGTTCTTGAGTCGATATATGTCTATCTGAGCACAGCTGGGCCCCGTATATGCAGCATGGGGGTAGCTCTGATACCTGCCAGATGCAACCCACGGCAATATAGGACCTACAGTGGATATATGTCGATGTGAGCACAGCTGGGCGCCGTATATACAGCATGGGGGTAGCTCTAATACCAGCCAGATGCAACCCACGGCCATATAGGACCTACAGGCGATGTTCTTGAGTCGATATATGTCGATCTGAGCACAGCTGGGCCACGTATATACAGCATGGGGGTAGCTGTGATACCAGCCAGCTGCAACCCACGGCTATATAGTACCACAGGCGATGTTCTTGAGTCGATATATGTCAATCTGAGCACAGCTGGGCCCCGTATATGCAGCATGGGGGTAGCTCTGATACCAGCCAGATGCAACCCACGGCCATATAGGACCTACAGGCGATGCTCTTGAGTCGATATATGTCGATCTGAGCACAGCTGGGCCAAGTATATACAGCATGGGGGTAGCTGTGATACCAGCCAGCTGCAACCCACGGCTATATAGGACCTACAGGCGATGTTCTTGAGTCGATATATGTCGATCTAAGCACAGCTGGGCCCCGTATATGCAGCATGGGGGTAGCTCTGATACCAGCCAGATGCAACCCACGGCCATATAGGACCTACAGTGGATATATGTCGATGTGACCACAGCTGGGCGCCGTATATACAGCATGGGGGTAGCTCTAATACCAGCCAGATGCAACCCACGGCAATATATGACCCACAGGCGATGTTCTTGAGTCGATATATGTCGATCTGAGCACATCTCGGCCACGTATATACAGCATGGGGGTAGCTGTGATACCAGCCAGCTGCAACCCACGGCTATATAGGACCTACAGGCGATGTTCTTGAGTCGATATATGTCTATCTGAGCACAGCTGGGCCCCGTATATGCAGCATGGGGGTAGCTCTGATACCTGCCAGATGCAACCCACGGCAATATAGGACCTACAGTGGATATATGTCGATGTGAGCACAGCTGGGCGCCGTATATACAGCATGGGGGTAGCTCTAATACCAGCCAGATGCAACCCACGGCCATATAGGACCTACAGGCGATGTTCTTGAGTCGATATATGTCGATCTGAGCACAGCTGGGCCACGTATATACAGCATGGGGGTAGCTGTGATACCAGCCAGCTGCAACCCACGGCTATATAGTACCACAGGCGATGTTCTTGAGTCGATATATGTCAATCTGAGCACAGCTGGGCCCCGTATATGCAGCATGGGGGTAGCTCTGATACCAGCCAGATGCAACCCACGGCCATATAGGACCTACAGGCGATGCTCTTGAGTCGATATATGTCGATCTGAGCACAGCTGGGCCAAGTATATACAGCATGGGGGTAGCTGTGATACCAGCCAGCTGCAACCCACGGCTATATAGGACCTACAGGCGATGTTCTTGAGTCGATATATGTCGATCTAAGCACAGCTGGGCCCCGTATATGCAGCATGGGGGTAGCTCTGATACCAGCCAGATGCAACCCACGGCCATATAGGACCTACAGTGGATATATGTCGATGTGACCACAGCTGGGCGCCGTATATACAGCATGGGGGTAGCTCTAATACCAGCCAGATGCAACCCACGGCAATATATGACCCACAGGCGATGTTCTTGAGTCGATATATGTCGATCTGAGCACATCTCGGCCACGTATATACAGCATGGGGGTAGCTGTGATACCAGCCAGCTGCAACCCACGGCTATATAGGACCACAGGCGATGTTCTTGAGTCGATATATGTCGATCTGAGCACAGCTGGGCCCCGTATATGCAGCATGGGGGTAGCTCTGATACCAGCCAGATGCAACCTACGGCCATATAGGACCTACAGTGGATATATGTCGATGTGAGCACAGCTGGGCGCCGTATATACAGCATGGGGGTAGCTCTGATACCAGCCAGATGCAATCCACGGCCATATAGGACCTACAGGCGATGCTCTTGAGTCGATATATGTCGATCTGAGCACAGCTGGGCCACGTATATACAGCATGGGGGTAGCTGTGATACCAGCCAGCTGCAACCCACGGCTATATAGGACCCACAGGCAATGTTCTTGAGTCGATATATGTCGATCTGAGCACAGCTGGGCCCCGTATATGCAGCATGGGGGTAGCTCTGATACCAGCCAGATGCAACCTACGGCCATATAGGACCTACAGTGGATATATGTCGATGTGAGCACAGCTGGGCGCCGTATATACAGCATGGGGGTAGCTCTGATACCAGCCAGATGCAATCCACGGCCATATAGGACCTACAGGCGATGCTCTTGAGTCGATATATGTCGATCTGAGCACAGCTGGGCCACGTATATACAGCATGGGGGTAGCTGTGATACCAGCCAGCTGCAACCCACAGCTATATAGGACCTACAGGCGATGTTCTTGAGTCGATATATGTCGATCTGAGCACAGCTGGGCCCCGTATATGCAGCATGGGGGTAGCTCTGATACCAGCCAGATGCAACCCACGGCCATATAGGACCTACAGTGGATATATGTCGATCTGAGCACAGCTGGGCGCCGTATATACAGCATGGGGGTAGCTCTAATACCAGCCAGAAGCAACCCACGGCCATATAGGACCTACAGGCGATGCTCTTGAGTCGATATATGTCGATCTGAGCACAGCTGGGCGATGTATATACAGCATGGGGGTAGCTGTGATACCAGCCAGCTGCAACCCACGGCTATATAGGACCAACAGGCTATGTTCTTGAGTCGATATATGTCGATGTGAGCATAGCTGGGCCCCGTATATGCAGCATGGGGGTAGCTCTGATACCAGCCAGATGCAACCCACGGCCATATAGGACCTACAGTGGATATATGTCGATGTGAGCACAGCTGGGCGCCGTATATACAGCATGGGGGTAGCTCTAATACCAGCCAGATGCAACCCACGGCCATATAGGACCTACAGGCGATGTTCTTGAGTCGATATATGTCGATCTGAGCACAGCTGGGCCACGTATATACAGCATGGCGGTAGCTGTGATACCAGCCAGCTGCAACCCACGGCTATATAGGACCACAGGCAATTATCTTGAGTCGATATATGTCGATCTGAGCACAGCTGGGCCCCGTATATGCAGCATGGGGGTAGCTCTGATACCAGCCAGATGCAACCCACGGCCATATAGGACCTACAGGCGATGCTCTTGAGTCGATATATGTCGATCTGAGCACAGCTGGGCCATGTATATACAGCATGGGGGTAGCTGTGATACCAGCCAGCTGCAACCCACGGCTATATAGGACCTACAGGCTATGTTCTTGAGTCGATATATGTCGATCTGAGCACAGCTGGGCCCCGTATATGCAGCATGGGGGTAGCTCTGATACCTGCCAGATGCAACCCACGGCCATATAGGACCTACAGTGGATATATGTCGATGTGAGCACAGCTGGGCGCCGTATATACAGCATGGGGGTAGCTCTAATACCAGCCAGATGCAACCCACGGCCATATAGGACCTACAGGCGATGTTCTTGAGTCGATATATGTCGATCTGAGCACAGCTGGGCCACGTATATACAGCATGGGGGTAGCTGTGATACCAGCCAGCTGCAACCCACGGCTATATAGTACCACAGGCGATGTTCTTGAGTCGATATATGTCAATCTGAGCACAGCTGGGCCCCGTATATGCAGCATGGGGGTAGCTCTGATACCAGCCAGATGCAACCCACGGCCATATAGGACCTACAGGCGATGCTCTTGAGTCGATATATGTCGATCTGAGCACAGCTGGGCCAAGTATATACAGCATGGGCGTAGCTGTGATACCAGCCAGCTGCAACCCACGGCTATATAGGACCTACAGGCGATGTTCTTGAGTCGATATATGTCGATCTAAGCACAGCTGGGCCCCGTATATGCAGCATGGGGGTAGCTCTGATACCAGCCAGATGCAACCCACGGCCATATAGGACCTACAGTGGATATATGTCGATGTGAGCACAGCTGGGCGCCGTATATACAGCATGGGGGTAGCTCTAATACCAGCCAGATGCAACCCACGGCCATATAGGACCTACAGGCGATGCTCTTGAGTCGATATATGTCGATCTGAGCACAGCTGGGCCATGTATATACAGCATGGGGGTAGCTGTGATACCAGCCAGCTGCAACCCACGGCTATATAGGACCTACAGGCTATGTTCTTGAGTCGATATATGTCGATCTGAGCACAGCTGGGCCCCGTATATGCAGCATGGGGGTAGCTCTGATACCAGCCAGATGCAACCCACGGCCATATAGGACCTACAGTGGATATATGTCGATCTGAGCACAGCTGGGCGCCGTATATACAGCATGGGGGTAGCTCTAATACCAGCCAGATGCAACCCACGGCCATATAGGACCTACAGGCGATGTTCTTGAGTCGATATATGTCGATCTGAGCACAGCTAGGCCACGTATATACAGCATGGGGGTAGCTGTGATACCAGCCAGCTGCAACCCACGGCTATATAGGACCACAGGCGATGTTCTTGAGTCGATATATGTCGATCTGAGCACAGCTGGGCCCCGTATATGCAGCATGGGGGTAGCTCTGATACCAGCCAGATGCAACCTACGGCCATATAGGACCTACAGTGGATATATGTTGATGTGAGCACAGCTGGGCGCCGTATATACAGCGTGGGGGTAGCTCTAATACCAGCCAGATGCAACCCACGGACATATAGGACCTACAGGCGATGCTCTTGAGTCGATATATGTCGATCTGAGCACAGCTGGGCCACGTATATACAGCATGGGGGTAGCTGTGATACCAGCCAGCTGCAACCCACGGCTATATAGGACCACAGGCGATGTTCTTGAGTCGATATATGTCGATGTGAGCACAGTTGGGCGCCGTATATACAGCGTGGGGGTAGCTCTGATACCAGCCAGATGCAATCCACGGCCATATAGGACCTACAGGCGATGCTCTTGAGTCGATATATGTCGATCTGGGCACAGCTGGGCCACGTATATACAGCATGGGGGTAGCTGTGATACCAGCCAGCTGCAACCCGCGGCTATATAGGACCTACAGGCGATGTTCTTGAGTCGATATATGTCGATCTGAGCACAGCTGGGCCCCGTGTATGCAGCATGGGGGTAGCTCTGATACCAGCCAGATGCAACCCACGGCCATATAGGACCTACAGGCGATGTTCTTGAGTCGATATATGTCGATCTGAGCACAGCTGGGCCACGTATATACAGCAAGGGGGTAGCTGTGATACCAGCCAGCTGCAACCCACGGCTATATAGGACCACAGGCGATGTTCTTGAGTCGATATATGTCGATCTGAGCACAGCTGGGCCCCGTATATGCAGCATGGGGGTAGCTCTGATACCAGCCAGATGCAACCCACGGCCATATAGGACCTACAGTGGATATATGTCGATCTGAGCACAGCTGGGCGCCGTATATACAGCATGGGGGTAGCTCTAATACCAGCCAGATGCAACCCATGGCCATATAGGACCTACAGGCGATGTTCTTGAGTCGATATATGTCGATCTGAGCACAGCTGGGCCACGTATATACAGCATGGGGGTAGCTGTGATACCAGCCAGCTGCAACCCACGGCTATATAGGACCACAGGCGATGTTCTTGAGTCGATATATGTCGATCTGAGCACAGCTGGGCCCCGTATATGCAGCATGGGGGTAGCTCTGATACAAGCCAGATGTAACCCACGGCCATATAGGACCTACAGTGGATATATGTCGATGTGAGCACAGCTGGGCGCCGTATATACAGCGTGGGGGTAGCTCTAATACCAGCCAGATGCAACCCACGGACATATAGGACCTACAGGCGATGCTCTTGAGTCGATATATGTCGATCTGAGCACATCTGGGCCACGTATATACAGCATGGGGGTAGCTGTGATACCAGCCAGCTGCAACCCACGGCTATATAGGACCACAGGCGATGTTCTTGAGTCGATATATGTCGATCTGAGCACAGCTGGGCCCCGTATATGCAGCATGGGGGTAGCTCTGATACCAGCCAGATGCAACCTACGGCCATATAGGACCTACAGTGGATATATGTCGATGTGAGCACAGCTGGGCGCCGTATATACAGCATGGGGGTAGCTCTGATACCAGCCAGATGCAATCCACGGCCATATAGGACCTACAGGCGTTGCTCTTGAGTCGATATATGTCGATCTGGGCACAGCTGGGCCACGTATAACAGCATGGGGGTAGCTGTGATACCAGCCAGCTGCAACCCGCGGCTATATAGGACCTACAGGCGATGTTCTTGAGTCGATATATGTCGATCTGAGCACAGCTAGGCCCCGTATATGCAGCATGGGGGTAGCTCTGATACCAGCCAGATGCAACCTACGGCCATATAGAACCTACAGTGGATATATGTCGATGTGAGCACAGCTGGGCGCCGTATATACAGCATGGGGGTAGCTCTGATACCAGCCAGATGCAATCCACGGCCATATAGGACCTACAGGCGATGCTCTTGAGTCGATATATGTCGATCTGAGCACAGCTGGGCCACGTATATACAGCATGGAGGTAGCTGTGATACCAGCCAGCTGCAACCCACGGCTATATAGGACCTACAGGCGATGTTCTTGAGTCGATATATGTCGATCTGAGCACAGCTGGGCCCCGTATATGCAGCATGGGGGTAGCTCTGATACCAGCCAGATGCAACCCACGGCCATATAGGACCTACAGTGGATATATGTTGATGTGAGCACAGCTGGGCGCCGTATATACAGCGTGGGGGTAGCTCTAATACCAGCCAGATGCAACCCACGGACATATAGGACCTACAGGCGATGCTCTTGAGTCGATATATGTCGATCTGAGCACACCTGGGCCACGTATATACAGCATGGGGGTAGCTGTGATACCAGCCAGCTGCAACCCACGGCTATATAGGACCACAGGCGATGTTCTTGAGTCGATATATGTCGATCTGAGCACAGCTGGGCCCCGTATATGCAGCATGGGGGTAGCTCTGATACCAGCCAGATGCAACCTACGGCCATATAGGACCTACAGTGGATATATGTCGATGTGAGCACAGCTGGGCGCCGTATATACAGCATGGGGGTAGCTCTGATACCAGCCAGATGCAATCCACGGCCATATAGGACCTACAGGCGATGCTCTTGAGTCGATAAGTGTCGATCTGGGCACAGCTGGGCCACGTATAACAGCATGGGGGTAGCTGTGATACCAGCCAGCTGCAACCCGCGGCTATATAGGACCTACAGGCGATGTTCTTGAGTCGATATATGTCGATCTGAGCACAGCTGGGCCACGTATATACAGCATGGGGGTAGCTGTGATACCAGCCAGTTGCAACCCGCGGCTATATAGGACCTACAGGCGATGTTCTTGAGTCGATATATGTCGATCTGAGCACAGCTGGGCCCCGTATATGCAGCATGGGGGTAGCTCTGATACCAGCCAGATGCAACCCACGGCCATATAGGACCTACAGTGGATATATGTCGATCTGAGCACAGCTGGGCGCCGTATATACAGCATGGGGGTAGCTCTAATACCAGCCAGATGCAACCCACGGCCATATAGGACCTACAGTGGATATATGTCGATGTGAGCACAGCTGGGCGCCGTATATACAGCATGGGGGTAGCTCTGATACCAGCCAGATGCAATCCACGGCCATATAGGACCTACAGGCGATGCTCTTGAGTCGATATATGTCGATCTGAGCACAGCTGGGCCACGTATATACAGCATGGGGGTAGCTCTAATACCAGCCAGATGCAACCCATGGCCATATAGGACCTACAGGCGATGCTCTTGAGTCGATATATGTCGATCTGAGCACAGCTGGGCCACGTATATACAGCATGGGGGTAGCTGTGATACCAGCCAGTTGCAACCCGCGGCTATATAGGACCTACAGGCGATGTTCTTGAGTCGATATATGTCGATCTGAGCACAGCTGGGCCCCGTATATGCAGCATGGGGGTAGCTCTGATACCAGCCAGATGCAACCCACGGCCATATAGGACCTACAGTGGATATATGTCGATGTGAGCACAGCTGGGCGCCGTATATACAGCATGGGGGTAGCTCTGATACCAGCCAGATGCAATCCACGGACATATAGGACCTACAGGCAATGCTCTTGAGTCGATATATGTCGATCTGAGCACAGCTGGGCCACGTATATACAGCATGGGGGTAGCTGTGATACCAGCCAGCTGCAACCCACAGCTATATAGGACCTACAGGCGATGTTCTTAAGTCGATATATGTCGATCTGAGCACAGCTGGGCCCCGTATATGCAGCATGGGGGTAGCTCTGATACCAGCCAGATGCAACCCACGGCCATATAGGACCTACAGTGGATATATGTCGATCTGAGCACAGCTGGGCGCCGTATATACAGCATGGGGGTAGCTCTAATACCAGCCAGATGCAACCCATGGCCATATAGGACCTACAGTGGATATATGTCGATGTGAGCACAGCTGGGCGCCGTATATACAGCATGGGGGTAGCTCTAATACCAGCCAGATGCAACCCACGGCCATATAGGACCTACAGGCGATGTTCTTGAGTCGATATATGTCGATCTGAGCACAGCTGGGCGACGTATATACAGCATGGGGGTAGCTGTAATACCAGCCAGCTGCAACCCACGGCTATATAGTACCACAGGCGATGTTCTTGAGTCGATATATGTCGATCTGAGCACAGCTGGGCCCCGTATATGCAGCATGGGGGTAGCTCTGATACCAGCCAGATGCAACCCACGGCCATATAGGACCTACAGGCGATGCTCTTGAGTCGATATATGTCGATCTGAGCACAGCTGGGCCACGTATATACAGCATGGGGGTAGCTGTGATACCAGCCAGCTGCAACCCACGGCTATATAGGACCTACAGGCGATGTTCTTGAGTCGATATATGTCGATCTAAGCACAGCTGGGCCCCGTATATGCAGCATGGGGGTAGCTCTGATACCAGCCAGATGCAACCCACGGCCATATAGGACCTACAGTGGATATATGTTGATGTGAGCACAGCTGGGCGCCGTATATACAGCGTGGGGGTAGCTCTAATACCAGCCAGATGCAACCCACGGACATATAGGACCTACAGGCGATGCTCTTGAGTCGATATATGTCGATCTGAGCACAGCTGGGCCACGTATATACAGCATGGGGGTAGCTGTGATACCAGCCAGCTGCAACCCACGGCTATATAGGACCACAGGCGATGTTCTTGAGTCGATATATGTCGATGTGAGCACAGCTGGGCGCCGTATATACAGCATGGGGGTAGCTCTGATACCAGCCAGATGCAATCCACGGCCATATAGGACCTACAGGCCATGCTCTTGAGTCGATATATGTCGATCTGGGCACAGCTGGGCCACGTATATACAGCATGGGGGTAGCTGTGATACCAGCCAGCTGCAACCCGCTTCTATATAGGACCTACAGGCGATGTTCTTGAGTCGATATATGTCGATCTGAGCACAGCTGGGCCCCGTATATGCAGCATGGGGGTAGATCTGATACCAGCCAGATGCAACCCACGGCCATATAGGACCTACAGGCGATGGTCTTGAGTCGATATATGTCGATCTGAGCACAGCTGGGCCCCGTATATGCAGCATGGGGGTAGCTCTGATACCAGCCAGATGCAACCCACGGCCATATATGACCTACAGTGGATATATGTCGATCTGAGCACAGCTGGGCGCCGTATATACAGCATGGGGGTAGCTCTAATACCAGCCAGATGCAACCCACGGCCATATAGGACCTACAGGCGATGTTCTTGAGTCGATATATGTCGATCTGAGCACAGCTGGGCCACGTATATACAGCATGGGGGTAGCTGTGATACCAGCCAGCTGCAACCCACGGCTATATAGGACCACAGGCGATGTTCTTGAGTCGATATATGTCGATCTGAGCACAGCTGGGCCCCGTATATGCAGCATGGGGGTAGCTCTGATACCAGCCAGATGCAACCTACGGCCATATAGGACCTACAGTGGATATATGTCGATGTGAGCACAGCTGGGCGCCGTATATACAGCATGGGGGTAGTTCTGATACCAGCCAGATGCAATCCACGGCCATATAGGACCTACAGGCGATGCTCTTGAGTCGATATATGTCGATCTGAGCACAGCTGGGCCACGTATATACAGCATGGAGGTAGCTGTGATACCAGCCAGCTGCAACCCACGGCTATATAGGACCTACAGGCGATGTTCTTGAGTCGATATATGTCGATCTGAGCACAGCTGGGCCCCGTATATGCAGCATGGGGGTAGCTCTGATACCAGCCAGATGCAACCCACGGCCATATAGGACCTACAGTGGATATATGTTGATGTGAGCACAGCTGGGCGCCGTATATACAGCGTGGGGGTAGCTCTAATACCAGCCAGGTGCAACCCACGGACATATAGGACCTACAGGCGATGCTCTTGAGTCGATATATGTCGATCTGAGCACAGCTGGGCCACGTATATACCGCATGGGGGTAGCTGTGATACCAGCCAGCTGCAACCCACGGCTATATAGGACCACAGGCTATGTTCTTGAGTTGATATATGTCGATCTGAGCACAGCTGGGCCCCGTATATGCAGCATGGGGGTAGCTCTGATACCAGCCAGATGCAACCTACGGCCATATAGGACCTACAGTGGATATATGTCGATGTGAGCACAGCTGGGCGCCGTATATACAGCATGGGGGTAGCTCTGATACCAGCCAGATGCAATCCACGTCCATATAGGACCTACAGGCGATGCTCTTGAGTCGATATATGTCGATCTGGGCACAGCTGGGCCACGTATAACAGCATGGGGGTAGCTGTGATACCAGCCAGCTGCAACCCGCGGCTATATAGGACCTACAGGCGATGTTCTTGAGTCGATATATGTCGATCTGAGCACAGCTGGGCCACGTATATACAGCATGGGGGTAGCTGTGATACCAGCCAGTTGCAACCCGCGGCTATATAGGACCTACAGGCGATGTTCTTGAGTCGATATATGTCGATCTGAGCACAGCTGGGCCCCGTATATGCAGCATGGGGGTAGCTCTGATACCAGCCAGATGCAACCCACGGCCATATAGGACCTACAGTGGATATATGTCGATCTGAGCACAGCTGGGCGCCGTATATACAGCATGGGGGTAGCTCTAATACCAGCCAGATGCAACCCACGGCCATATGGGACCTACAGTGGATATATGTCGATGTGAGCACAGCTGGGCGCCGTATATACAGCATGGGGGTAGCTCTGATACCAGCCAGATGCAATCCACGGCCATATAGGACCTACAGGCGATGCTCTTGAGTCGATATATGTCGATCTGAGCACAGCTGGGCCACGTGTATACAGCATGGGGGTAGCTCTAATACCAGCCAGATGCAACCCATGGCCATATAGGACCTACAGGCGATGCTCTTGAGTCGATATATGTCGATCTGAGCACAGCTGGGCCACGTATATACAGCATGGGGGTAGCTGTGATACCAGCCAGTTGCAACCCGCGGCTATATAGGACCTACAGGCGATGTTCTTGAGTCGATATATGTCGATCTGAGCACAGCTGGGCCCCGTATATGCAGCATGGGGGTAGCTCTGATACCAGCCAGATGCAACCCACGGCCATATAGGACCTACAGTGGATATATGTCGATGTGAGCACAGCTGGGCGCCGAATATACAGCATGGGGGTAGCTCTGATACCAGCCAGATGCAATCCACGGACATATAGGACCTACAGGCGATGCTCTTGAGTCGATATATGTCGATCTGAGCACAGCTGAGCCACGTATATACAGCATGGGGGTAGCTGTGATACCAGCCAGCTGCAACCCACAGCTATATAGGACCTACAGGCGATGTTCTTAAGTCGATATATGTCGATCTGAGCACAGCTGGGCCCCGTATATGCAGCATGGGGGTAGCTCTGATACCAGCCAGATGCAACCCACGGCCATATAGGACCTACAGTGGATATATGTCGATCTGAGCACAGCTGGGCGCCGTATATACAGCATGGGGGTAGCTCTAATACCAGCCAGATGCAACCCACGGCCATATAGGACCTACAGTGGATATATGTCGATGTGAGCACAGCTGGGCGCCGTATATACAGCATGGGGGTAGCTCTAATACCAGCCAGATGCAACCCACGGCCATATAGGACCTACAGGCGATGTTCTTGAGTCGATATATGTCGATCTGAGCACAGCTGGGCGACGTATATACAGCATGGGGGTAGCTGTAATACCAGCCAGCTGCAACCCACGGCTATATAGTACCACAGGCGATGTTCTTGAGTCGATATATGTCGATCTCAGCACAGCTGGGCGCCGTATATACAGCATGGGGGTAGCTCTAATACCAGCCAGATGCAACCCACGGCCATATAGGACCTACAGGCGATGCTCTTGAGTCGATATATGTCGATCTGAGCACAGCTGGGCCATGTATATACAGCATGAGGGTAGCTGTGATACCAGCCAGCTGCAACCCACGGCTATATAGGACCTACAGGCTATGTTCTTGAGTCGATATATGTCGATCTGAGCACAGCTGGGACCCGTATATGCAGCATGGGGGTAGCTCTGATACCAGCCAGATGCAACCCACGGCCATATAGGACCTACAGTGGATATATGTCGATGTGAGCACAGCTGGGCGCCGTATATACAGCATGGGGGTAGCTCTAATACCAGCCAGATGCAACCCACGGCCATATAGGACCTACAGGCGATGTTCTTGAGTCGATATATGTCGATCTGAGCACAGCTGGGCCACGTATATACAGCATGGGCGTAGCTGTGATACCAGCCAGCTGCAACCCACGGCTATATAGGACCACAGGCGATGTTCTTGAGTCGATATATGTCGATCTGAGCACAGCTGGGCCCCGTATATGCAGCATGGGGGTAGCTCTGATACCAGCCAGATGCAACCCACGGCCATATAGGAGCTACAGGCGATGCTCTTGAGTCGATATATGTCAATCTGAGCACAGCTGGGCCACGTATATACATCATGGAGGTAGCTGTGATACCAGCCAGCTGCAACCCACGGCTATATAGGACTTACAGGCGATGTTCTTGAGTCGATATATGTCGATCTAAGCACAGCTGGGCCCCGTATATGCAGCATGGGGGTAGCTCTGATACCAGCCAGATGCAACCCTCGGCCATATAGGACCTACAGTGGATATATGTCGATCTGAGCACAGCTGGGCGCCGTATATACAGCATGGGGGTAGCTCTAATACCAGCCAGATGCAACCCACGGCCATATAGGACCTACAGGCGATGTTCTTGAGTCGATATATGTCGATCTGAGCACAGCTGGGCCACGTATATACAGCATGGGGGTAGCTGTGATACCAGCCAGCTGCAACCCACGGCTATATAGGACCACAGGCGATGTTCTTGAGTCGATATATGTCGATCTGAGCACAGCTGGGCCCCGTATATGCAGCATAGGGGTAGCTCTGATACCAGCCAGATGCAACCTACGGCCATATAGGACCTACAGTGGATATATGTCGATGTGAGCACAGCTGGGCGACGTATATACAGCATGGGGGTAGCTCTGATACCAGCCAGATGCAATCCACGGCCATATAGGACATACAGGCGATGTTCTTGAGTCGATATATGTCGATCTGAGCACAGCTGGGCCCCGTATATGCAGCATGGGGGTAGCTCTGATACCAGCCAGATGCAACCCACGGCCATATAGGACCTACAGTGGATATATGTCGATCTGAGCACAGCTGGGCGCCGTATATACAGCATGGGGGTAGATCTAATACCAGCCAGATGCAACCCACGGCCATATAGGACCTACAGGCGATGCTCTTGAGTCGATATATGTCGATCTGAGCACAGCTGGGCCACGTATATACAGCATGGGGGTAGCTGTGATACCAGCCAGCTGCAACCCACGGCTATATAGGACCTACAGGCGATGTTCTTGAGTCGATATATGTCGATCTGAGCACAGCTGGGCCCCGTATATGAAGCATGGGGGTAGCTCTGATACCAGCCAGATGCAACCCACGGCCATATAGGACCTACAGTGGATATATGTCGATGTGAGCACAGCTGGGCGCCGTATATACAGCATGGGGGTAGCTCTAATACCAGCCAGATGCAACCCACGGCCATATAGGACCTACAGGCGATGTTCTTGAGTCGATATATGTCGATCTGAGCACAGCTGGGCCACGTATATACAGCATGGGGGTAGCTGTGATACCAGCCAGCTGCAACCCACGGCTATATAGGACCACAGGCGATGTTCTTGAGTCGATATATGTCGATCTGAGCACAGCTGGGCCCCGTATATGCAGCATAGGGGTAGCTCTGATACCAGCCAGATGCAACCTACGGCCATATAGGACCTACAGTGGATATATGTCGATGTGAGCACAGCTGGGCGACGTATATACAGCATGGGGGTAGCTCTGATACCAGCCAGATGCAATCCACGGCCATATAGGACATACAGGCGATGTTCTTGAGTCGATATATGTCGATCTGAGCACAGCTGGGCCCCGTATATGAAGCATGGGGGTAGCTCTGATACCAGCCAGATGCAACCCACGGCCATATAGGACCTACAGTGGATATATGTCGATGTGAGCACAGCTGGGCGCCGTATATACAGCATGGGGGTAGCTCTAATACCAGACAGATGCAACCCACGGCCATATAGGACCTACAGGCGATGTTCTTGAGTCGATATATGTCGATCTGAGCACAGCTGGGCCACGTATATACAGCATGGGGGTAGCTGTGATACCAGCCAGCTGCAACCCACGGCTATATAGGACCTACTGGCGATGTTCTTGAATCGATATATTTCGATCTAAGCACAGCTGGGCCCCGTATATTCAGCATGGGGGTAGCTCTGATACCAGCCAGATGCAACCCACGGCCATATAGGACCTACAGTGGATATATGTCGATGTGAGCAGAGCTGGGCGCCGTATATACAGCATGGGGGTAGCTCTAATACCAGCCAGATGCAACCCACGGCCATATAGGACCTACAGGCGATGTTCTTGAGTCGATATATGTCGATCTGAGCACAGCTCGGCCACGTATATACAGCATGGGGGTAGCTGTGATACCAGCCAGCTGCAACCCACGGCTATATAGGACCACAGGCGATGTTCTTGAGTCGATATATGTCGATCTGAGCACAGCTGGAACCCGTATATGCAGCATGGGGGTAGCTATGATACCAGCCAGATGCAACCTACGGCAATATAGGACCTACAGTGGATATATGTCGATGTGAGCACAGCTGGGCGCCGTATATACAGCATGGGGGTAGCTCTGATACCAGCCATATGCAATCCACGGCCATATAGGACCTACAGGCGATGCTCTTGAGTCGATATATGTCGATCTGAGCACAGCTGGGCCACGTATATACAGCATGGGGGTAGCTGTGATACCAGCCAGCTGCAACCCACGGCTATATAGGACCTACAGGCGATGTTCTTGAGTCGATATATGTCGATCTGAGCACAGCTGGGCCCCGTATATGCAGCATGGGGGTAGCTCTGATACCAGCCAGATGCAACCTACGGCCATATAGGACCTACAGTGCATATATGTCGATGTGAGCACAGCTGGGCGCCGTATATACAGCATGGGGGTAGCTCTGATACCAGCCAGATGTAATCCACGGATATATACAGGCGATGTTCTTGAGTCGATATATGTCGATCTGAGCACAGCTGGGCCCCGTATATGCAGCATGGGGGTAGCTCTGATACCAGCCAGATGCAACCCACGGCCATATAGGACCTACAGTGGATATATGTCGATCTGAGCACAGCTGGGCGCCGTATATACAGCATGGGGGTAGATCTAATACCAGCCAGATGCAACCCACGGCCATATAGGACCTACAGGCGATGCTCTTGAGTCGATATATGTCGATCTGAGCTCAGTTGGGCCACGTATATACAGCATGGGGGTAGCTGTGATACCAGCCAGCTGCAACCCACGGCTATATAGGACCTACAGGCGATGTTCTTGAGTCGATATATGTCGATCTGAGCACAGCTGGGCCCCGTATATGCAGCATGGGGGTAGCTCTGATACCAGCCAGATGCAACCCACGGCCATATAGGACCTACAGTGGATATATGTCGATGTGAGCACAGCTGGGCGCCGTATATACAGCATGGGGGTAGCTCTAATACCAGCCAGATGCAACCCACGGCCATATAGGACCTACAGGCGATGTTCTTGAGTCGATCTATGTCGATCTGAGCACAGCTGGGCCACGTATATACAGCATGGGGGTAGCTGTGATACCAGCCAGCTGCAACCCACGGCTATATAGGACCTACTGGCGATGTTCTTGAATCGATATATTTCGATCTAAGCACAGCTGGGCCCGTATATTCAGCATGGGGTTAGCTCTGATACCATTCAGATGCAACCCACGGCCATATAGGATCTACAGTGGAGATATGTCGATGTGAGCACAGCTGGGCGCCGTATATACAGCATGGGGGTAGCTCTAATACCAGCCAGATGCAACCCACGGCCATATAGCACCTACAGGCGATGTTCTTGAGTCGATCTATGTCGATCTGAGCACAGCTGGGCCACGTATATACAGCATGGGGGTAGCTGTGATACCAGCCAGCTGCAACCCACGGCTATATAGGACCACAGGCGATGTTCTTGAGTCGATATATGTCGATCTGAGCACAGCTGGGCCCCGTATATGCAGCATGGGGGTAGCTCTGATACCAGCCAGATGTAATCCACGGATATATACAGGCGATGTTCTTGAGTCGATATATGTCGATCTGAGCACAGCTGGGCCCCGTATATGCAGCATGGGGGTAGCTCTGATACCAGCCAGATGCAACCCACGGCCATATAGGACCTACAGTGGATATATGTCGATCTGAGCACAGCTGGGCGCCGTATATACAGCATGGGGGTAGATCTAATACCAGCCAGATGCAACCCACGGCCATATAGGACCTACAGGCGATGCTCTTGAGTCGATATATGTCGATCTGAGCTCAGTTGGGCCACGTATATACAGCATGGGGGTAGCTGTGATACCAGCCAGCTGCAACCCACGGCTATATAGGACCTACAGGCGATGTTCTTGAGTCGATATATGTCGATCTGAGCACAGCTGGGCCCCGTATATGCAGCATGGGAGTAGCTCTGATACCAGCCAGATGCAACCCACGGCCATATAGGACCTACAGTGGATATATGTCGATGTGAGCACAGCTGGGCGCCGTATATACAGCATGGGGGTAGCTCTAATACCAGCCAGATGCAACCCACGGCCATATAGGACCTACAGGCGATGTTCTTGAGTCGATCTATGTCGATCTGAGCACAGCTGGGCCACGTATATACAGCATGGGGGTAGCTGTGATACCAGCCAGCTGCAACCCACGGCTATATAGGACCTACTGGCGATGTTCTTGAATCGATATATTTCGATCTAAGCACAGCTGGGCCCGTATATTCAGCATGGGGTTAGCTCTGATACCATTCAGATGCAACCCACGGCCATATAGGATCTACAGTGGAGATATGTCGATGTGAGCACAGCTGGGCGCCGTATATACAGCATGGGGGTAGCTCTAATACCAGCCAGATGCAACCCACGGCCATATAGGACCTACAGGCGATGTTCTTGAGTCGATCTATGTCGATCTGAGCACAGCTGGGCCACGTATATACAGCATGGGGGTAGCTGTGATACCAGCCAGCTGCAACCCACGGCTATATAGGACCACAGGCGATGTTCTTGAGTCGATATATGTCGATCTGAGCACAGCTGGGCCCCGTATATGCAGCATGGGGGTAGCTCTGATACCAGCCAGATGCAACCTACGGCAATATAGGACCTACAGTGGATATATGTCGATCTGAGCACAGCTGGGCCCCGTATATGCAGCATGGGGGTAGCTCTGATACCAGCCAGATGCAACCCACGGCCATATAGGACCTACAGTGGATATATGTCGATCTCAGCACAGCTGGGCGCCGTATATACAGCATGGGGGTAGCTCTAATACCAGCCAGATGCAACCCACGGCCATATAGGACCTACAGGCGATGCTCTTGAGTCGATATATGTCGATCTGAGCACAGCTGGGCCATGAATATACAGCATGGGGGTAGCTGTGATACCAGCCAGCTGCAACCCACGGCTATATAGGACCTACAGGCTATGTTCTTGAGTCGATATATGTCGATCTGAGCACAGCTGGGACCCGTATATGCAGCATTGGGGTAGCTCTGATACCAGCCAGATGCAACCCACGGCCATATAGGACCTACAGTGGATATATGTCGATGTGAGCACAGCTGGGCGCCGTATATACAGCATGGGGGTAGCTCTAATACCAGCCAGATGCAACCCACGGCCATATAGGACCTACAGGCGATGTTCTTGAGTCGATATATGTCGATCTGAGCACAGCTGGGCCACGTATATACAGCATGGGCGTAGCTGTGATACCAGCCAGCTGCAACCCACGGCTATATAGGACCACAGGCGATGTTCTTGAGTCGATATATGTCGATCTGAGCACAGCTGGGCCCCGTATATGCAGTATGGGGGTAGCTCTGATACCAGCCAGATGCAACCCACGGCCATATAGGAGCTACAGGCGATGCTCTTGAGTCGATATATGTCAATCTGAGCACAGCTGGGCCACGTATATACATCATGGGGGTAGCTGTGATACCAGCCAGCTGCAACCCACGGCTATATAGGACCTACAGGCGATGTTCTTGAGTCGATATATGTCGATCTAAGCACAGCTGGGCCCCGTATATGCAGCATGGGGGTAGCTCTGATACCAGCCAGATGCAACCCACGGCCATATAGGACCTACAGTGGATATATGTCGATCTCAGCACAGCTGGGCGCCGTATATACAGCATGGGGGTAGCTCTAATACCAGCCAGATGCAACCCACGGCCATATAGGACCTACAGGCGATGCTCTTGAGTCGATATATGTCGATCTGAGCACAGCTGGGCCATGAATATACAGCATGGGGGTAGCTGTGATACCAGCCAGCTGCAACCCACGGCTATATAGGACCTACAGGCTATGTTCTTGAGTCGATATATGTCGATCTGAGCACAGCTGGGACCCGTATATGCAGCATTGGGGTAGCTCTGATACCAGCCAGATGCAACCCACGGCCATATAGGACCTACAGTGGATATATGTCGATGTGAGCACAGCTGGGCGCCGTATATACAGCATGGGGGTAGCTCTAATACCAGCCAGATGCAACCCACGGCCATATAGGACCTACAGGCGATGTTCTTGAGTCGATATATGTCGATCTGAGCACAGCTGGGCCACGTATATACAGCATGGGCGTAGCTGTGATACCAGCCAGCTGCAACCCACGGCTATATAGGACCACAGGCGATGTTCTTGAGTCGATATATGTCGATCTGAGCACAGCTGGGCCCCGTATATGCAGTATGGGGGTAGCTCTGATACCAGCCAGATGCAACCCACGGCCATATAGGAGCTACAGGCGATGCTCTTGAGTCGATATATGTCAATCTGAGCACAGCTGGGCCACGTATATACATCATGGGGGTAGCTGTGATACCAGCCAGCTGCAACCCACGGCTATATAGGACCTACAGGCGATGTTCTTGAGTCGATATATGTCGATCTAAGCACAGCTGGGCCCCGTATATGCAGCATGGGGGTAGCTCTGATACCAGCCAGATGCAACCCACGGCCATATAGGACCTACAGTGGATATATGTCGATCTGAGCACAGCTGGGCGCCGTATATACAGCATGGGGGTAGCTCTAATACCAGCCAGATGCAACCCACGGCCATATAGGACCTACAGGCGATGTTCTTGAGTCGATATATGTCGATCTGAGCACAGCTGGGCCACGTATATACAGCATGGGGGTAGCTGTGATACCAGCCAGCTGCAACCCACGGCTATATAGGACCACAGGCGATGTTCTTGAGTCGATATATGTCGATCTGAGCACAGCTGGGCCCCGTATATGCAGCATAGGGGTAGCTCTGATACCAGCCAGATGCAACCTACGGCCATATAGGACCTACAGTGGATATATGTCGATGTGAGCACAGCTGGGCGACGTATATACAGCATGGGGGTAGCTCTGATACCAGCCAGATGCAATCCACGGCCATATAGGACATACAGGCTATGTTCTTGAGTCGATATATGTCGATCTGAGCACAGCTGGGCCACGTATATACAGCATGGGGGTAGCTGTGATACCAGCCAGCTGCAACCCACAGCTATATAGGACCTACAGGCGATGTTCTTGAGTCGATATATGTCGATCTGAGCACAGCTGGGCCCCGTATATGCAGCATGGGGGTAGCTCTGATACCAGCCAGATGCAACCCACGGCCATATAGGACCTACAGTGGATATATGTCGATCTGAGCACAGCTGGGCGCCGTATATACAGCATGGGGGTAGATCTAATACCAGCCAGATGCAACCTACGGCCATATAGGACCTACAGGCGATGCTCTTGAGTCGATATATGTCGATCTGAGCACAGCTGGGCCACGTATATACAGCATGGGGGTAGCTGTGATACCAGCCAGCTGCAACCCACGGCTATATAGGACCTACAGGCGATGTTCTTGAGTCGATATATGTCGATCTGAGCACAGCTGGGCCCCGTATATGAAGCATGGGGGTAGCTCTGATACCAGCCAGATGCAACCCACGGCCATATAGGACCTACAGTGGATATATGTCGATGTGAGCACAGCTGGGCGCCGTATATACAGCATGGGGGTAGCTCTAATACCAGCCAGATGCAACCCACGGCCATATAGGACCTACAGGCGATGCTCTTGAGTCGATATATGTCGATCTGAGCACAGCTGGGCCACGTATATACAGCATGGGGGTAGCTGTGATACCAGCCAGCTGCAACCCACGGCTATATAGGACCTACTGGCGATGTTCTTGAATCGATATATTTCGATCTAAGCACAGCTGGGCCCCGTATATTCAGCATGGGGGTAGCTCTGATACCAGCCAGATGCAACCCACGGCCATATAGGACCTACAGTGGATATATGTCGATGTGAGCACAGCTGGGCGCCGTATATACAGCATGGGGGTAGCTCTAATACCAGCCAGATGCAACCCACGGCCATATAGGACCTACAGGCGATGTTCTTGAGTCGATATATGTCGATCTGAGCACAGCTCGGCCACGTATATACAGCATGGGGGTAGCTGTGATACCAGCCAGCTGCAACCCACGGCTATATAGGACCGCAGGCGATGTTCTTGAGTCGATATATGTCGATCTGAGCACAGCTGGGCCCCGTATATGCAGCATGGGGGTAGCTATGATACCAGCCAGATGCAACCTACGGCAATATAGGACCTACAGTGGATATATGTCGATGTGAGCACAGCTGGGCCCCGTATATGCAGCATGGGGGTAGCTCTGATACCAGCCAGATGCAACCTACGGCCATATAGGACCTACAGTGCATATATGTCGATGTGAGCACAGCTGGGCGCCGTATATACAGCATGGGGGTAGCTCTGATACCAGCCAGATGCAATCCACGGATATATAGGACCTACAGGCGATGCTCTTGAGTCGATATATGTCGATCTGAGCACAGCTGGGCCACGTATATACAGCATGGGGGTAGCTGTGATACCAGCCAGCTGCAACCCACAGCTATATAGGACCTACAGGCGATGTTCTTGAGTCGATATATGTCGATCTGAGCACAGCTGGGCCCCGTATATGCAGCATGGGGGTAGCTCTGATACCAGCCAGATGCAACCCACGGCCATATAGGACCTACAGTGGATATATGTCGATCTGAGCACAGCTGGGCGCAGTATATACAGCATGGGGGTAGCTCTAATACCAGCCAGATGCAACCCACGGCCATATAGGACCTACAGGCGATGCTCTTGAGTCGATATATGTCGATCTGAGCACAGCTGGGCCACGTATATACAGCATGGGGGTAGCTGTGATACCAGCCAGCTGCAACCCACGGCTATATAGGACCTACAGGCGATGTTCTTGAGTCTATATATGTCGATCTGAGCACAGCTGGGCCCCGTATATGCAGCATGGGGGTAGCTCTTATACCATCCAGATGCATCCCACGGCCATATAGCACCTACAGGCGATGTTCTTGAGTCGATATATGTCGATCTGAGCACAGCTGGGCCACGTATATACAGCATGGGGGTAGCTGTGACACCAGCCAGCTGCAACCCACGGCTATATAGGACCACAGGCGATGTTCTTGAGTCGATATATGTCGATCTGAGCACAGCTGGGCCCCGTATATGCAGCATGGGGGTAGCTCTGATACCAGCCAGATGCAACCCACGGCCATATAGGACCTACAGGCGATGCTCTTGAGTCGATATATGTCGATTTGAGCACAGCTGGGCCACGTATATACAGCATGGGGGTAGCTGTGATACCAGCCAGCTGCAACCCACGGCTATATAGGACCTACAGGCGATGTTCTTGAGTCGATATATGTCGATCTGAGCACAGCTCGGCCACGTATATACAGCATGGGGGTAGCTGTGATACCAGCCAGCTGCAACCCACGGCTATATAGGACCACAGGCGATGTTCTTGAGTCGATATATGTCGATCTGAGCACAGCTGGGCCCCGTATATGCAGAATGGGGGTAGCTCTGATACCAGCCAGATGCAACCTACGGCCATATAGGACCTACAGTGGATATATGTCGATGTGAGCACAGCTGGGCGACGTATATACAGCATGGGGGTAGCTCTGATACCAGCCAGATGCAATCCACGGCCATATAGGACCACAGGCGATGTTCTTGAGTCGATATATGTCGATCTTAGCACAGCTGGGCCCCGTATATGAAGCATGGGGGTAGCTCTGATACCAGCCAGATGCAACCCACGGCCATATAGGACCTACAGGCGATGCTCTTGAGTCGATATATGTCGATCTGAGCACAGCTGGGCCACGTATATACAGCATGGGGGTAGCTGTGATACCAGCCAGATGCAACCCACGGCCATATAGGACCTACAGTGGATATATGTCGATGTGAGCACAGCTGGGCGCCGTATATACAGCATGGGGATAGCTCTAATACCAGCCAGATGCAACCCACGGCCATATAGGACCTACAGGCGATGTTCTTGAGTCGATATATGTCGATCTGAGCACAGCTGGGCCCCGTATATGCAGCATGGGGGTAGCTCTGATACCAGCCAGATGCAACCTACGGCCATATAGGACCTACAGTGGATATATGTCGATGTGAGCACAGCTGGGCGCCGTATATACAGCATGGGGGTAGCTCTGATACCAGCCAGATGCAATCCACGGCCATATAGGACCTACAGGCGATGCTCTTGAGTCGATATATGTCGATCTGAGCACAGCTGGGCCACGTATATACAGCATGGGGGTAGCTGTGATACCAGCCAGCTGCAACCCACGGCTATATAGGACCTACAGGCGATGTTCTTGAGTCGATATATGTCGATCTGAGCACAGCTGGGCCCCGTATATGCAGCATGGGGGTAGCTCTGATACCAGCCAGATGCAACCTACGGCCATATAGGACCTACAGTGGATATATGTCGATGTGAGCACAGCTGGGCGCCGTATATACAGCATGGGGGTAGCTCTGATACTAGCCAGATGCAATCCACGGCCATATAGGACCTACAGGCGATGCTCTTGAGTCGATATATGTCGATCTGAGCACAGCTGGGCCACGTATATACAGCATGGGGGTAGCTGTGATACCAGCCAGCTGCAACCCACAGCTATATAGAACCTACAGGCGATGTACTTGAGTTGATATATGTCGATCTGAGCACAGCTGGGCCCCGTATATGCAGGATGGGGGTAGCTCTGATACCAGCCAGATGCAACCCACGGCCATATAGGACCTACAGTGGATATATGTCGATCTGAGCACAGCTGGGCGCCGTATATACAGCATGGGGGTAGCTCTAATACCAGCCAGATGCAACCCACGGCCATATAGGACCTACAGGCGATGCTATTGAGTCGATATATGTCGATCTGAGCACAGCTGGGCCACGTATATACAGCATGGGGGTAGCTGTGATACCAGCCAGCTGCAACCCACGGCTATATAGGACCTACAGGCGATGTTCTTGAGTCGATATATGTCGATCTGAGCACAGCTGGGCCCCGTATATGCAGCATGGGGGTAGCTCTGATACCAGCCAGATGCAACCCACGGCCATATAGGACCTACAGTGGATATATGTCGATGTGAGCACAGCTGGGCGCCGTATATACAGCATGGGGGTAGCTCTAATACCAGCCAGATGCAACCCACGGCCATATAGGACCTACAGGCGATGTTCTTGAGTCGATATATGTCGATCTGAGCACAGCTGGGCCACGTATATACAGCATGGGGGTAGCTGTGATACCAGCCAGCTGCAACCCACGGCTATATAGGACCACAGGCGATGTTCTTGAGTCGATATATGTCGATCTGAGCACAGCTGGGCCCCGTATATGCAGCATGGGGGTAGCTCTGATACCAGCCAGATGCAACCCACGGCCATATAGGACCTACAGGCGATGCTCTTGAGTCGATATATGTCGATCTGAGCACAGCTGGGCCACGTATATACAGCATGGGGGTAGCTATGATACCAGCCAGCTGCAACTCACGGCTATATAGGACCTACAGGCGATGTTCTTGAGTCGATATATGTCGATCTAAGCACAGCTGGGCCCCGTATATGCAGCATGGGGGTAGCTCTGATACCAGCCAGATGCAACCCACGGCCATATAGGAGCTACAGTGGATATATGTCGATGTGAGCACAGCTGGGCGCCGTATATACAGCATGGGGGTAGCTCTAATACCAGCCAGATGCAACCCACGGCCATATAGGACCTACAGGCGATGTTCTTGAGTCGATATATGTCGATCTGAGCACAGCTCGGCCACGTATATACAGCATGGGGGTAGCTGTGATACCAGCCAGCTGCAACCCACGGCTATATAGGACCGCAGGCGATGTTCTTGAGTCGATATATGTCGATCTGAGCACAGCTGGGCCCCGTATATGCAGCATGGGGGTAGCTATGATACCAGCCAGATGCAACCTACGGCAATATAGGACCTACAGTGGATATATGTCGATGTGAGCACAGCTGGGCCCCGTATATGCAGCATGGGGGTAGCTCTGATACCAGCCAGATGCAACCTACGGCCATATAGGACCTACAGTGCATATATGTCGATGTGAGCACAGCTGGGCGCCGTATATACAGCATGGGGGTAGCTCTGATACCAGCCAGATGCAATCCACGGATATATAGGACCTACAGGCGATGCTCTTGAGTCGATATATGTCGATCTGAGCACAGCTGGGCCACGTATATACAGCATGGGGGTAGCTGTGATACCAGCCAGCTGCAACCCACAGCTATATAGGACCTACAGGCGATGTTCTTGAGTCGATATATGTCGATCTGAGCACAGCTGGGCCCCGTATATGCAGCATGGGGGTAGCTCTGATACCAGCCAGATGCAACCCACGGCCATATAGGACCTACAGTGGATATATGTCGATCTGAGCACAGCTGGGCGCAGTATATACAGCATGGGGGTAGCTCTAATACCAGCCAGATGCAACCCACGGCCATATAGGACCTACAGGCGATGCTCTTGAGTCGATATATGTCGATCTGAGCACAGCTGGGCCACGTATATACAGCATGGGGGTAGCTGTGATACCAGCCAGCTGCAACCCACGGCTATATAGGACCTACAGGCGATGTTCTTGAGTCTATATATGTCGATCTGAGCACAGCTGGGCCCCGTATATGCAGCATGGGGGTAGCTCTTATACCATCCAGATGCAACCCACGGCCATATAGCACCTACAGGCGATGTTCTTGAGTCGATATATGTCGATCTGAGCACAGCTGGGCCACGTATATACAGCATGGGGGTAGCTGTGACACCAGCCAGCTGCAACCCACGGCTATATAGGACCACAGGCGATGTTCTTGAGTCGATATATGTCGATCTGAGCACAGCTGGGCCCCGTATATGCAGCATGGGGGTAGCTCTGATACCAGCCAGATGCAACCCACGGCCATATAGGACCTACAGGCGATGCTCTTGAGTCGATATATGTCGATCTGAGCACAGCTGGGCCACGTATATACAGCATGGGGGTAGCTGTGATACCAGCCAGCTGCAACCCACGGCTATATAGGACCTACAGGCGATGTTCTTGAGTCGATATATGTCGATCTGAGCACAGCTCGGCCACGTATATACAGCATGGGGGTAGCTGTGATACCAGCCAGCTGCAACCCACGGCTATATAGGACCACAGGCGATGTTCTTGAGTCGATATATGTCGATCTGAGCACAGCTGGGCCCCGTATATGCAGAATGGGGGTAGCTCTGATACCAGCCAGATGCAACCTACGGCCATATAGGACCTACAGTGGATATATGTCGATGTGAGCACAGCTGGGCGACGTATATACAGCATGGGGGTAGCTCTGATACCAGCCAGATGCAATCCACGGCCATATAGGACCACAGGCGATGTTCTTGAGTCGATATATGTCGATCTTAGCACAGCTGGGCCCCGTATATGAAGCATGGGGGTAGCTCTGATACCAGCCAGATGCAACCCACGGCCATATAGGACCTACAGGCGATGCTCTTGAGTCGATATATGTCGATCTGAGCACAGCTGGGCCACGTATATACAGCATGGGGGTAGCTGTGATACCAGCCAGATGCAACCCACGGCCATATAGGACCTACAGTGGATATATGTCGATGTGAGCACAGCTGGGCGCCGTATATACAGCATGGGGATAGCTCTAATACCAGCCAGATGCAACCCACGGCCATATAGGACCTACAGGCGATGTTCTTGAGTCGATATATGTCGATCTGAGCACAGCTGGGCCCCGTATATGCAGCATGGGGGTAGCTCTGATACCAGCCAGATGCAACCTACGGCCATATAGGACCTACAGTGGATATATGTCGATGTGAGCACAGCTGGGCGCCGTATATACAGCATGGGGGTAGCTCTGATACCAGCCAGATGCAATCCACGGCCATATAGGACCTACAGGCGATGCTCTTGAGTCGATATATGTCGATCTGAGCACAGCTGGGCCACGTATATACAGCATGGGGGTAGCTGTGATACCAGCCAGCTGCAACCCACGGCTATATAGGACCTACAGGCGATGTTCTTGAGTCGATATATGTCGATCTGAGCACAGCTGGGCCCCGTATATGCAGCATGGGGGTAGCTCTGATACCAGCCAGATGCAACCTACGGCCATATAGGACCTACAGTGGATATATGTCGATGTGAGCACAGCTGGGCGCCGTATATACAGCATGGGGGTAGCTCTGATACTAGCCAGATGCAATCCACGGCCATATAGGACCTACAGGCGATGCTCTTGAGTCGATATATGTCGATCTGAGCACAGCTGGGCCACGTATATACAGCATGGGGGTAGCTGTGATACCAGCCAGCTGCAACCCACAGCTATATAGAACCTACAGGCGATGTACTTGAGTTGATATATGTCGATCTGAGCACAGCTGGGCCCCGTATATGCAGGATGGGGGTAGCTCTGATACCAGCCAGATGCAACCCACGGCCATATAGGACCTACAGTGGATATATGTCGATCTGAGCACAGCTGGGCGCCGTATATACAGCATGGGGGTAGCTCTAATACCAGCCAGATGCAACCCACGGCCATATAGGACCTACAGGCGATGCTATTGAGTCGATATATGTCGATCTGAGCACAGCTGGGCCACGTATATACAGCATGGGGGTAGCTGTGATACCAGCCAGCTGCAACCCACGGCTATATAGGACCTACAGGCGATGTTCTTGAGTCGATATATGTCGATCTGAGCACAGCTGGGCCCCGTATATGCAGCATGGGGGTAGCTCTGATACCAGCCAGATGCAACCCACGGCCATATAGGACCTACAGTGGATATATGTCGATGTGAGCACAGCTGGGCGCCGTATATACAGCATGGGGGTAGCTCTAATACCAGCCAGATGCAACCCACGGCCATATAGGACCTACAGGCGATGTTCTTGAGTCGATATATGTCGATCTGAGCACAGCTGGGCCACGTATATACAGCATGGGGGTAGCTGTGATACCAGCCAGCTGCAACCCACGGCTATATAGGACCACAGGCGATGTTCTTGAGTCGATATATGTCGATCTGAGCACAGCTGGGCCCCGTATATGCAGCATGGGGGTAGCTCTGATACCAGCCAGATGCAACCCACGGCCATATAGGACCTACAGGCGATGCTCTTGAGTCGATATATGTCGATCTGAGCACAGCTGGGCCACGTATATACAGCATGGGGGTAGCTATGATACCAGCCAGCTGCAACTCACGGCTATATAGGACCTACAGGCGATGTTCTTGAGTCGATATATGTCGATCTAAGCACAGCTGGGCCCCGTATATGCAGCATGGGGGTAGCTCTGATACCAGCCAGATGCAACCCACGGCCATATAGGAGCTACAGTGGATATATGTCGATGTGAGCACAGCTGGGCGCCGTATATACAGCATGGGGGTAGCTCTAATACCAGCCAGATGCAACCCACGGCCATATAGGACCTACAGGCGATGTTCTTGAGTCGATATATGTCGATCTGAGCACAGCTCGGCCACGTATATACAGCATGGGGGTAGCTGTGATACCAGCCAGCTGCAACCCACGGCTATATAGGACCACAGGCGATGTTCTTGAGTCGATATATGTCGATCTGAGCACAGCTGGGCCCCGTGTATGCAGCATGGGGGTAGCTCTGATACCAGCCAGATACAACCTACGGCCATATAGGACCTACAGTGCATATATGTCGATGTGAGCACAGCTGGGCGCCGTATATACAGCATGGGGGTAGCTCTGATACCAGCCAGATGCAACCTACGGCAATATAGGACCTACAGTGGATATATGTCGATGTGAGCACAGCTGGGCGCCGTATATACAGCATGGGGGTAGCTCTGATACCAGCCAGATGCAATCCACGGCCATATAGGACCTACAGGCGATGCTCTTGAGTCGATATATGTCGATCTGAGCACAGCTGGGCCACGTATATACAGCATGGGGGTAGCTGTGATACCAGCCAGCTGCAACCCACAGCTATATAGGACCTACAGACGATGGTCTTGAGTCGATATATGTCGATCTGAGCACAGCTGGGCCCCGTATATGCAGCATGGGGGTAGCTCTGATACCAGCCAGATGCAACCCACGGCCATATAGGACCTACAGTGGATATATGTCGATGTGAGCACAGCTGGGAGCCGTATATACAGCATGGGGGTAGCTCTAATACCATCCAGATGCAACCCACGGCCATATAGGACCTACAGGCGATGTTCTTGAGTCGATATATGTCGATCTGAGCACAGCTGGGCCACGTATATACAGCATGGGGGTAGCTGTGATACCAGCCAGCTGCAACCCACGGCTATATAGGACCACTGGCGATGTTCTTGAGTCGATATATGTCGATCTGAGCACAGCTGGGCCACGTATATACAGCATGGGGGTAGCTGTGATACCAGCCAGCTGCAACCCACAGCTATATAGGACCTACAGGCGATGTTCTTGAGTCGATATATGTCGATCTGAGCACAGCTGGGCCCCGTATATGCAGCTCTGATACCAGCCAGTTGCAACCCACGGCCATATAGGACCTACGGTGGATATATGTCGATCTGAGCACAGCTGGGCGCCGTATATACAGCATGGGGGTAGATCTAATACCAGCCAGATGCAACCCACGGCCATATAGGACCTACAGGCGATGCTCTTGAGTCGATATATGTCGATCTGAGCACAGCTGGGCCACGTATATACAGCATGGGGGTAGCTGTGATACCAGCCAGCTGCAACCCACGGCTATATAGGACCTACAGGCGATGTTCTTGAGTCGATATATGTCGATCTGAGCACAGCTGGGCCACGTATATACAGCATGGGGGTAGCTGTGATACCATCCAGCTGCAACCCACGGCTATATAGGACCACATGCGATGTTCTTGAGTCGATATATGTCGATCTGAGCACAGCTGGGCCACGTATATACAGCATGGGGGTAGCTGTGATACCAGCCAGCTGCAACCCACGGCTATATAGGACCTACTGGCGATGTTCTTGAATCGATATATTTCGATCTAAGCACAGCTGGGCCCCGTATATTCAGCATGGGGGTAGCTCTGATACCAGCCAGATGCAATCCACGGCCATATAGGACCTACAGGCGATGCTCTTGAGTCGATATATGTCGATCTGAGCACAGCTGGGCCACGTATATACAGCATGGGGGAAGCTGTGATACCAGCCAGCTGCAACCCACGGCTATATAGGACCTACAGGCGATGTTCTTGAGTCGATATATGTCGATCTGAGCACAGCTGGGCCCCGTATATGCAGCATGGGGGTAGCTCTGATACCAGCCAGATGCAACCTACGGCCATATAGGACCTACAGTGCATATATGTCGATGTGAGCACAGCTGGGCGCCGTATATACAGCATGGGGGTAGCTCTGATACCAGCCAGATGCAATCCACGGATATATAGGACCTACAGGCGATGCTCTTTAGTCGATATATGTCGATCTGAGCACAGCTGGGCCACGTATATACAACATGGGGGTAGCTGTGATACCAGCCAGCTGCAACCCACAGCTATATAGGACCTACAGGCGATGTTCTTGAGTCGATATATGTCGATCTGAGCACAGCTGGGCCCCGTATATGCAGCATGGGGGTAGCTCTGATACCAGCCAGATGCAACCCACGGCCATATAGGACCTACAGTGGATATATGTCGATCTGAGCACAGCTGGGCGCAGTATATACAGCATGGGGATAGCTCTAATACCAGCCAGATGCAACCCACGGCCATATAGGACCTACAGGCGATGCTCTTGAGTCGATATATGTCGATCTGAGTACAGCTGGGCCACGTATATACAGCATGGGGGTAGCTGTGATACCAGCCAGCTGCAACCCACGGCTATATAGGACCTACAGTGGATATATGTCGATGTGAGCACAGCTGGGCGACGTATATACAGCATGGGGGTAGCTCTGATACCAGCCAGATGCAATCCACGGCCATATAGGACCTACAGGCGATGCTCTTGAGTCGAAATATGTCGATCTGATCACAGCTGGGCCACGTATATACAGCATGGGAGTAGCTGTGATACCAGCCAGCTGCAACCCACAGCTATATAGGACCTACAGGCGATGTTCTTGAGTCGATATATGTCGATCTGAGCACAGCTGGGCCCCGTATATGCAGCATGGGGGTAGCTCTGATACCAGCCAGATGCAACCCACGGCCATATAGGACCTACAGTGGATATATGTCGATATGAGCACAGCTGGGCGCCGTATATACAGCATGGGGGTAGATCTAATACCAGCCAGATGCAACCCACGGCCATATAGGACCTACAGGCGATGCTCTTGAGTCGATATATGTCGATCTGAGCACAGCTGGGCCACGTATATACAGCATGGGGGTAGCTGTGATACCAGCCAGCTGCAACCCACGGCTATATAGGACCTACAGGCGATGTTATTGAGTCGATATATGTCGATCTGAGCACAGCTGGGCCCCGTATATGCAGCATGGGGGTAGCTCTGATACCAGCCAGATGCAACCCACGGCCATATAGGACCTACAGTGGATATATGTCGATCTGAGCACAGCTGGGCGCAGTATATACAGCATGGGGGTAGCTCTAATACCAGCCAGATGCAACCCACGGCCATATAGGACCTACAGGCGATGCTCTTGAGTCGATATATGTCGATCTGAACACAGCTGGGCCACGTATATACAGCATGGGGGTAGCTGTGATACCAGCCAGCTGCAACCCACGGCTATATAGGACCTACAGGCGATGTTCTTGAGTCTATATATGTCGATCTGAGCACAGCTGGGCCCCGTATATGCAGCATGGGGGTAGCTCTGATACCAGCCAGATGCAACCTACGGCCATATAGGACCTACAGTGCATATATGTCGATGTGAGCACAGCTGGGAGCCGTATATACAGCATGGGGGTAGCTCTGATACCAGCCAGATGCAATCCACGGATATATAGGACCTACAGGCGATGCTCTTTAGTCGATATATGTCGATCTGAGCACAGCTGGGCCACGTATATACAACATGGGGGTAGCTGTGATACCAGCCAGCTGCAACCCACAGCTATATAGGACCTACAGGCGATGTTCTTGAGTCGATATATGTCGATCTGAGCACAGCTGGGCCCCGTATATGCAGCATGGGGGTAGCTCTGATACCAGCCAGATGCAACCCACGGCCATATAGGACCTACAGTGGATATATGTCGATCTGAGCACAGCTGGGCGCAGTATATACAGCATGGGGATAGCTCTAATACCAGCCAGATGCAACCCACGGCCATATAGGACCTACAGGCGATGCTCTTGAGTCGATATATGTCGATCTGAGTACAGCTGGGCCACGTATATACAGCATGGGGGTAGCTGTGATACCAGCCAGCTGCAACCCACGGCTATATAGGACCTACAGTGGATATATGTCGATGTGAGCACAGCTGGGCGACGTATATACAGCATGGGGGTAGCTCTGATACCAGCCAGATGCAATCCACGGCCATATAGGACCTACAGGCGATGCTCTTGAGTCGAAATATGTCGATCTGATCACAGCTGGGCCACGTATATACAGCATGGGGGTAGCTGTGATACCAGCCAGCTGCAACCCACAGCTATATAGGACCTACAGGCGATGTTCTTGAGTCGATATATGTCGATCTGAGCACAGCTGGGCCCCGTATATGCAGCATGGGGGTAGCTCTGATACCAGCCAGATGCAACCCACGGCCATATAGGACCTACAGTGGATATATGTCGATGTGAGCACAGCTGGGCGCCGTATATACAGTATGGGGGTAGCTCTAATACCAGCCAGATGCAACCCACGGCCATATAGGACCTACAGGCGATGTTCTTGAGTCGATATATGTCGATCTGAGCACAGCTGGGCCACGTATATACAGCATGGGGGTAGCTGTGATACCAGCCAGCTGCAACCCACGGCTATATAGGAGCACAGGCGATGTTCTTGAGTCGATATATGTCGATCTGAGCACAGCTGGGCGCAGTATATACAGCATGGGGGTAGCTCTAATACCAGCCAGATGCAACCCACGGCCATATAGGACCTACAGGCGATGCTCTTGAGTCGATATATGTCGATCTGAGCACAGCTGGGCCACGTATATACAGCATGGGGGTAGCTGTGATACCAGCCAGCTGCAACCCACGGCTATATAGGACCTACAGGCGATGTTCTTGAGTCTATATATGTCGATCTGAGCACAGCTGGGCCCCGTATATGCAGCATGGGGGTAGCTCTAATACCATCCAGATGCAACCCACGGCCATATAGCACCTACAGGCGATGTTCTTGAGTCGATATATGTCGATCTGAGCACAGCTGGGCCACGTATATACAGCATGGGGGTAGCTGTGATACCAGCCAGCTGCAACCCACGGCTATATAGGACCACAGGCGATGTTCTTGAGTCGATATATGTCGATCTGAGCACAGCTGGGCCCCGTATATGCAGCATGGGGGTAGCTCTGATACCAGCCAGATGCAACCCACGGCCATATAGGACCTACAGGCGATGCTCTTGAGTCGATATATGTCGATCTGAGCACAGCTGGGCCACGTATATACAGCATGGGGGTAGCTGTGATACCAGCCAGCTGCAACCCACGGCTATATAGGACCTACAGGCGATGTTCTTGAGTCGATATGTGTCGATCTAAGCACAGCTGGGCCCCGTATATGCAGCATGGGGGTAGCTCTGATACCAGCCAGATGCAACCCACGGCCATATAGGACCTACAGTGGATATATGTCGATGTGAGCACAGCTGGGCGCCGTATATACAGCATGGGGGTAGCTCTAATACCAGCCAGATGCAACCCACGGCCATATAGGACCTACAGGCGATGTTCTTGAGTCGATATATGTCGATCTGAGCACAGCTCGGCCACGTATATACAGCATGGGGGTAGCTGTGATACCAGCCAGCTGCAACCCACGGCTATATAGGACCACAGGCGATGTTCTTGAGTCGATATATGTTGATCTGAGCACAGCTGGGCCCCGTATATGCAGCATGGGGGTAGCTGTGATACCAGCCAGCTGCAACCCACGGCTATATAGGACCACAGGCGATGTTCTTGAGTCGATATATGTCGATCTGAGCACAGCTGGGCCCCGTATATGCAGCATGGGGGTAGCTCTGATACCAGCCAGATGCAACCCACGGCCATATAGGACCTACAGTGGATATATGTCGATGTGAGCACAGCTGGGCGCCGTATATACATCATGGGGGTAGCTCTAATACCAGCCAGATGCAACCCACGGCCATATAGGACCTACAGGCGATGTTCTTGAGTCGATATATGTCGATCTGAGCACAGCTCGGCCACGTATATACAGCATGGGGGTAGCTGTGATACCAGCCAGCTGCAACCCACGGCTATATAGGACCACAGGCGATGCTCTTGAGTCGATATATGTCGATCTGAGCACAGCTGGGCCCCGTATATGCAGCATGGGGGTAGCTCTGATACCAGCCAGATGCAACCTACGGCAATATAGGACCTACAGTGGATACATGTCGATGTGAGCACAGCTGGGCGCCGTATATACAGCATGGGGGTAGCTCTGATACCAGCCAGATGCAATCCACGGCCATATAGGACCTACAGGCGATGCTCTTGAGTCGATATATGTCGATCTGAGCACAGCTGGGCCACGTATATACAGCATGGGGGTAGCTGTGATACCAGCCAGCTGCAACCCACGGCTATATAGGACCTACAGGCGATGTTCTTGAGTCGATATATGTCGATCTGAGCACAGCTGGGCCCCGTATATGCAGCATGGGGGTAGCTCTGATACCAGCCAGATGCAACCTACGGCCATATAGGACCTACAGTGCATATATGTCGATGTGAGCACAGCTGGGCGCCGTATATACAGCATGGGGGTAGCTCTGATACCAGCCAGATGCAATCCACGGATATATAGGACCTACAGGCGATGCTCTTGAGTCGATATATGTCGATCTGAGCACAGCTGGGCCACGTATATACAGCATGGGGGTAGCTGTGATACCAGCCAGCTGCAACCCACAGCTATATAGGACCTACAGGCGATGTTCTTGAGTCGATATATGTCGATCTGAGCACAGCTGGGCCCCGTATATGCAGCATGGGGGTAGCTCTGATACCAGCCAGATGCAACCCACGGCCATATAGGACCTACAGTGGATATATGTCGATCTGAGCACAGCTGGGCGCAGTATATACAGCATGGGGGTAGCTCTAATACCAGCCAGATGCAACCCACGGTCATATAGGACCTACAGGCGATGCTCTTGAGTCGATATATGTCGATCTGAGCACAGCTGGGCCACGTATATACAGCATGGGGGTAGCTGTGATACCAGCCAGCTGCAACCCACGGCTATATAGGACCTACAGGCGATGTTCTTGAGTCTATTTATGTCGATCTGAGCACAGCTGGGCCCCGTATATGCAGCATGGGGGTAGCTCTAATACCATCCAGATGCAACCCACGGCCATATAGCACCTACAGGCGATGTTCTTGAGTCGATATATGTCGATCTTAGCACAGCTGGGCCACGTATATACAGCATGGGGGTAGCTGTGATACCAGCCAGCTGCAACCCACGGCTATATAGGACCACAGGCGATGTTCTTGAGTCGATATATGTCGATCTGAGCACAGCTGGGCCCCGTATATGCAGCATGGGGGTAGCTCTGATACCAGCCAGATGCAACCCACGGCCATATAGGACCTACAGGCGATGCTGTTGAGTCGATATATGTCGATCTGAGCACAGCTGGGCCACGTATATACAGCATGGGGGTAGCTGTGATACCAGCCAGCTGCAACCCACGGCTATATAGGACCTACAGGCGATGTTATTGAGTCGATATATGTCGATCTGAGCACAGCTGGGCCCCGTATATGCAGCATGGGGGTAGCTCTGATACCAGCCAGATGCAACCCACGGCCATATAGGACCTACAGTGGATATATGTCGATGTGAGCACAGCTGGGCGCCGTATATACAGTATGGGGGTAGCTCTAATACCAGCCAGATGCAACCCACGGCCATATAGGACCTACAGGCGATGTTCTTGAGTCGATATATGTCGATCTGAGCACAGCTGGGCCACGTATATACAGCATGGGGGTAGCTGTGATACCAGCCAGCTGCAACCCACGGCTATATAGGAGCACAGGCGATGTTCTTGAGTCGATATATGTCGATCTGAGCACAGCTGGGCCCCGTATATGCAGCATGGGGGTAGCTCTGATACCAGCCAGATGCAACCCACGGCCATATAGGACCTACAGTGGATATATGTCGATCTGAGCACAGCTGGGCGCCGTATATACAGCATGGGGGTAGCTCTAATACCAGCCAGATGCAACCCACGGCCATATAGGACCTACAGGCGATGCTATTGAGTCGATATATGTCGATCTGAGCACAGCTGGGCCACGTATATACAGCATGGGGGTAGCTGTGATACCAGCCAGCTGCAACCCACGGCTATATAGGACCTACAGGCGATGTTCTTGAGTCGATATATGTCGATCTGAGCACAGCTGGGCCCCGTATATGCAGCATGGGGGTAGCTCTGATACCAGCCAGATGCAACCCACGGCCATATAGGACCTACAGTGGATATATGTCGATGTGAGCACAGCTGGGCGCCGTATATACAGCATGGGGGTAGCTCTAATACCAGCCAGATGCAACCCACGGCCATATAGGACCTACAGGCGATGTTCTTGAGTCGATATATGTCGATCTGAGCACAGCTGGGCCACGTATATACAGCATGGGGGTAGCTGTGATACCAGCCAGCTGCAACCCACGGCTATATAGGACCACAGGCGATGTTCTTGAGTCGATATATGTCGATCTGAGCACAGCTGGGCCCCGTATATGCAGCATGGGGGTAGCTCTGATACCAGCCAGATGCAACCCACGGCCATATAGGACCTACAGGCGATGCTCTTGAGTCGATATATGTCGATCTGAGCACAGCTGGGCCACGTATATACAGCATGGGGGTAGCTATGATACCAGCCAGCTGCAACTCACGGCTATATAGGACCTACAGGCGATGTTCTTGAGTCGATATATGTCGATCTAAGCACAGCTGGGCCCCGTATATGCAGCATGGGGGTAGCTCTGATACCAGCCAGATGCAACCCACGGCCATATAGGACCTACAGTGGATATATGTCGATGTGAGCACAGCTGGGCGCCGTATATACAGCATGGGGGTAGCTCTAATACCAGCCAGATGCAACCCACGGCCATATAGGACCTACAGGCGATGTTCTTGAGTCGATATATGTCGATCTGAGCACAGCTCGGCCACGTATATACAGCATGGGGGTAGCTGTGATACCAGCCAGCTGCAACCCACGGTTATATAGGACCACAGGCGATGTTCTTGAGTCGATATATGTCGATCTGAGCACAGCTGGGCCCCGTGTATGCAGCATGGGGGTAGCTCTGATACCAGCCAGATACAACCTACGGCCATATAGGACCTACAGTGCATATATGTCGATGTGAGCACAGCTGGGCGCCGTATATACAGCATGGGGGTAGCTCTGATACCAGCCAGATGCAACCTACGGCAATATAGGACCTACAGTGGATATATGTCGATGTGAGCACAGCTGGGCGCCGTATATACAGCATGGGGGTAGCTCTGATACCAGCCAGATGCAATCCACGGCCATATAGGACCTACAGGCGATGCTCTTGAGTCGATATATGTCGATCTGAGCACAGCTGGGCCACGTATATACAGCATGGGGGTAGCTGTGATACCAGCCAGCTGCAACCCACGGCTATATAGGACCTACAGGCGATGTTCTTGAGTCGATATATGTCGATCTGAGCACAGCTGGGCCCCGTATATGCAGCATGGGGGTAGCTCTGATACCAGCCAGATGCAACCTACGGCCATATAGGACCTACAGTGCATATATGTCGATGTGAGCACAGCTGGGCGCCGTATATACAGCATGGGGGTAGCTCTGATACCAGCCAGATGCAACCTACGGCAATATAGGACCTACAGTGGATATATGTCGATGTGAGCACAGCTGGGCGCCGTATATACAGCATGGGGGTAGCTCTGATACCAGCCAGATGCAACCCACGGCCATATAGGACCTACAGTGGATATATGTCGATGTGAGCACAGCTGGGCGCCGTATATACAGCATGGGGGTAGCTCTAATACCAGCCAGATGCAACCCACGGCCATATAGGACCTACAGGCGATGTTCTTGAGTCGATATATGTCGATCTGAGCACAGCTGGGCCACGTATATACAGCATGGGGGTAGCTGTGATACCAGCCAGCTGCAACCCACGGCTATATAGGACCACAGGCGATGTTCTTGAGTCGATATATGTCGATCTGAGCACAGCTGGGCCCCGTATATGCAGCATGGGGGTAGCTCTGATACCAGCCAGATGCAACCCACGGCCATATAGCACCTACAGGCGATGCTCTTGAGTCGATATATGTCGATCTGAGCACAGCTGGGCCACGTATATACAGCATGGAGGTAGCTATGATACCAGCCAGCTGCAACTCACGGCTATATAGGACCTACAGGCGATGTTCTTGAGTCGATATATGTCGATCTAAGCACAGCTGGGCCCCGTATATGCAGCATGGGGGTAGCTCTGATACCAGCCAGATGCAACCCACGGCCATATAGGACCTACAGTGGATATATGTCGATGTGAGCACAGCTGGGCGCCGTATATACAGCATGGGGGTAGCTCTAATACCAGCCAGATGCAACCCACGGCCATATAGGACCTACAGGCGATGTTCTTGAGTCGATATATGTCGATCTGAGCACAGCTCGGCCACGTATATACAGCATGGGGGTAGCTGTGATACCAGCCAGCTGCAACCCACGGCTATATAGGACCACAGGCGATGTTCTTGAGTCGATATATGTCGATCTGAGCACAGCTGGGCCCCGTGTATGCAGCATGGGGGTAGCTCTGATACCAGCCAAATACAACCTACGGCCATATAGGACCTACAGTGCAAATATGTCGATGTGAGCACAGCTGGGCCCCGTATATGCAGCATGGGGGTAGCTCTGATACCAGCCAGATGCAACCCACGGCCATATAGGACCTACAGTGGATATATGTCGATCTGAGCACAGCTGGGCGCAGTATATACAGCATGGGGGTAGCTCTAATACCAGCCAGATGCAACCCACGGCCATATAGGACCTACAGGCGATGCTCTTGAGTCGATATATGTCGATCTGAGCACAGCTGGGCCACGTATATACAGCATGGGGGTAGCTGTGATCCCAGCCAGCTGCAACCCACGACTATATAGGACCTACAGGCGATGTTCTTGAGTCGATATATGTCGATCTGAGCACAGCTGGGCCCCGTATATGCAGCATGGGGGTAGCTCTAATACCAGCCAGATGCAACCTACGCCCATATAGGACCTACAGTGCATATATGTCGATGTGAGCACAGCTGGGCGCCGTATATACAGCATGGGGGTAGCTCTGATACCAGCCAGATGCAATCCACGGCCATATAGGACCTACAGGCGATGCTCTTGAGTCGATATATGTCGATCTGAGCACAGCTGGGCCACGTATATACAGCATGGGGGTAGCTGTGATACCAGCCAGCTGCAACCCACAGCTATATAGGACCTACAGACGATGGTCTTGAGTCGATATATGTCGATCTGAGCACAGCTGGGCCCCGTATATGCAGCATGGGGGTAGCTCTGATACCAGCCAGATGCAACCCACGGCCATATAGGACCTACAGTGGATATATGTCGATGTGAGCACAGCTGGGAGCCGTATATACAGCATGGGGGTAGCTCTAATACCATCCAGATGCAACCCACGGCCATATAGGACCTACAGGCGATGTTCTTGAGTCGATATATGTCGATCTGAGCACAGCTGGGCCACGTATATACAGCATGGGGGTAGCTGTGATACCAGCCAGCTGCAACCCACGGCTATATAGGACCACTGGCGATGTTCTTGAGTCGATATATGTCGATCTGAGCACAGCTGGGCCACGTATATACAGCATGGGGGTAGCTGTGATACCAGCCAGCTGCAACCCACAGCTATATAGGACCTACAGGCGATGTTCTTGAGTCGATATATGTCGATCTGAGCACAGCTGGGCCCCGTATATGCAGCTCTGATACCAGCCAGATGCAACCCACGGCCATATAGGACCTACGGTGGATATATGTCGATCTGAGCACAGCTGGGCGCCGTATATACAGCATGGGGGTAGATCTAATACCAGCCAGATGCAACCCACGGCCATATAGGACCTACAGGCGATGCTCTTGAGTCGATATATGTCGATCTGAGCACAGCTGGGCCACGTATATACAGCATGGGGGTAGCTGTGATACCAGCCAGCTGCAACCCACGGCTATATAGGACCTACAGGCGATGTTCTTGAGTCGATATATGTCGATCTGAGCACAGCTGGGCCACGTATATACAGCATGGGGGTAGCTGTGATACCATCCAGCTGCAACCCACGGCTATATAGGACCACATGCGATGTTCTTGAGTCGATATATGTCGATCTGAGCACAGCTGGGCCACGTATATACAGCATGGGGGTAGCTGTGATACCAGCCAGCTGCAACCCACGGCTATATAGGACCTACTGGCGATGTTCTTGAATCGATATATTTCGATCTAAGCACAGCTGGGCCCCGTATATTCAGCATGGGGGTAGCTCTGATACCAGCCAGATGCAATCCACGGCCATATAGGACCTACAGGCGATGCTCTTGAGTCGATATATGTCGATCTGAGCACAGCTGGGCCACGTATATACAGCATGGGGGAAGCTGTGATACCAGCCAGCTGCAACCCACGGCTATATAGGACCTACAGGCGATGTTCTTGAGTCGATATATGTCGATCTGAGCACAGCTGGGCCCCGTATATGCAGCATGGGGGTAGCTCTGATACCAGCCAGATGCAACCTACGGCCATATAGGACCTACAGTGCATATATGTCGATGTGAGCACAGCTGGGCGCCGTATATACAGCATGGGGGTAGCTCTGATACCAGCCAGATGCAATCCACGGATATATAGGACCTACAGGCGATGCTCTTTAGTCGATATATGTCGATCTGAGCACAGCTGGGCCACGTATATACAACATGGGGGTAGCTGTGATACCAGCCAGCTGCAACCCACAGCTATATAGGACCTACAGGCGATGTTCTTGAGTCGATATATGTCGATCTGAGCACAGCTGGGCCCCGTATATGCAGCATGGGGGTAGCTCTGATACCAGCCAGATGCAACCCACGGCCATATAGGACCTACAGTGGATATATGTCGATCTGAGCACAGCTGGGCGCAGTATATACAGCATGGGGATAGCTCTAATACCAGCCAGATGCAACCCACGGCCATATAGGACCTACAGGCGATGCTCTTGAGTCGATATATGTCGATCTGAGTACAGCTGGGCCACGTATATACAGCATGGGGGTAGCTGTGATACCAGCCAGCTGCAACCCACGGCTATATAGGACCTACAGTGGATATATGTCGATGTGAGCACAGCTGGGCGACGTATATACAGCATGGGGGTAGCTCTGATACCAGCCAGATGCAATCCACGGCTATATAGGACCTACAGGCGATGCTCTTGAGTCGAAATATGTCGATCTGATCACAGCTGGGCCACGTATATACAGCATGGGGGTAGCTGTGATACCAGCCAGCTGCAACCCACAGCTATATAGGACCTACAGGCGATGTTCTTGAGTCGATATATGTCGATCTGAGCACAGCTGGGCCCGTATATGCAGCATGGGGGTAGCTCTGATACCAGCCAGATGCAACCCACGGCCATATAGGACCTACAGTGGATATATGTCGATATGAGCACAGCTGGGCGCCGTATATACAGCATGGGGGTAGATCTAATACCAGCCAGATGCAACCCACGGCCATATAGGACCTACAGGCGATGCTCTTGAGTCGATATATGTCGATCTGAGCACAGCTGGGCCACGTATATACAGCATGGGGGTAGCTGTGATACCAGCCAGCTGCAACCCACGGCTATATAGGACCTACAGGCGATGTTATTGAGTCGATATATGTCGATCTGAGCACAGCTGGGCCCCGTATATGCAGCATGGGGGTAGCTCTGATACCAGCCAGATGCAACCCACGGCCATATAGGACCTACAGTGGATATATGTCGATCTGAGCACAGCTGGGCGCAGTATATACAGCATGGGGGTAGCTCTAATACCAGCCAGATGCAACCCACGGCCATATAGGACCTACAGGCGATGCTCTTGAGTCGATATATGTCGATCTGAGCACAGCTGGGCCACGTATATACAGCATGGGGGTAGCTGTGATACCAGCCAGCTGCAACCCACGGCTATATAGGACCTACAGGCGATGTTCTTGAGTCTATATATGTCGATCTGAGCACAGCTGGGCCCCGTATATGCAGCATGGGGGTAGCTCTAATACCATCCAGATGCAACCCACGGCCATATAGCACCTACAGGCGATGTTCTTGAGTCGATATATGTCGATCTGAGCACAGCTGGGCCACGTATATACAGCATGGGGGTAGCTGTGATACCAGCCAGCTGCAACCCACGGCTATATAGGACCACAGGCAATGTTCTTGAGTCGATATATGTCGATCTGAGCACAGCTGGGCCCCGTATATGCAGCATGGGGGTAGCTCTGATACCAGCCAGATGCAACCCACGGCCATATAGGACCTACAGGCGATGCTCTTGAGTCGATATATGTCGATCTGAGCACAGCTGGGCCACGTATATACAGCATGGGGGTAGCTGTGATACCAGCCAGCTGCAACCCACGGCTATATAGGACCTACAGGCGATGTTCTTGAGTCGATATGTGTCGATCTAAGCACAGCTGGGCCCCGTATATGCAGCATGGGGGTAGCTCTGATACCAGCCAGATGCAACCCACGGCCATATAGGACCTACAGTGGATATATGTCGATATGAGCACAGCTGGGCGCCGTATATACAGCATGGGGGTAGCTCTAATACCAGCCAGATGCAACCCACGGCCATATAGGACCTACAGGCGATGTTCTTGAGTCGATATATGTCGATCTGAGCACAGCTCGGCCACGTATATACAGCATGGGGGTAGCTGTGATACCAGCCAGCTGCAACCCACGGCTATATAGGACCACAGGCGATGTTCTTGAGTCGATATATGTTGATCTGAGCACAGCTGGGCCCCGTATATGCAGCATGGGGGTAGCTGTGATACCAGCCAGCTGCAACCCACGGCTATATAGGACCACAGGCGATGTTCTTGAGTCGATATATGTCGATCTGAGCACAGCTGGGCCCCGTATATGCAGCATGGGGGTAGCTCTGATACCAGCCAGATGCAACCCACGGCCATATAGGACCTACAGTGGATATATGTCGATGTGAGCACAGCTGGGCGCCGTATATACATCATGGGGGTAGCTCTAATACCAGCCAGATGCAACCCACGGCCATATAGGACCTACAGGCGATGTTCTTTAGTCGATATATGTCGATCTGAGCACAGCTCGGCCACGTATATACAGCATGGGGGTAGCTGTGATACCAGCCAGCTGCAACCCACGGCTATATAGGACCACAGGCGATGCTCTTGAGTCGATATATGTCGATCTGAGCACAGCTGGGCCCCGTATATGCAGCATGGGGGTAGCTCTGATACCAGCCAGATGCAACCTACGGCAATATAGGACCTACAGTGGATATATGTCGATGTGAGCACAGCTGGGCGCCGTATATACAGCATGGGGGTAGCTCTGATACCAGCCAGATGCAATCCACGGCCATATAGGACCTACAGGCGATGCTCTTGAGTCGATATATGTCGATCTGAGCACAGCTGGGCCACGTATATACAGCATGGGGGTAGCTGTGATACCAGCCAGCTGCAACCCACGGCTATATAGGACCTACAGGCGATGTTCTTGAGTCGATATATGTCGATCTGAGCACAGCTGGGCCCCGTATATGCAGCATGGGGGTAGCTCTGATACCAGCCAGATGCAACCTACGGCCATATAGGACCTATAGTGCATATATGTCGATGTGAGCACAGCTGGGCGCCGTATATACAGCATGGGGGTAGCTCTGATACCAGCCAGATGCAATCCACGGATATATAGGACCTACAGGCGATGCTCTTGAGTCGATATATGTCGATCTGAGCACAGCTGGGCCACGTATATACAGCATGGGGGTAGCTGTGATACCAGCCAGCTGCAACCCACAGCTATATAGGACCTACAGGCGATGTTCTTGAGTCGATATATGTCGATCTGAGCACAGCTGGGCCCCGTATATGCAGCATGGGGGTAGCTCTGATACCAGCCAGATGCAACCCACGGCCATATAGGACCTACAGTGGATATATGTCGATCTGAGCACAGCTGGGCGCAGTATATACAGCATGGGGGTAGCTCTAATACCAGCCAGATGCAACCCACGGTCATATAGGACCTACAGGCGATGCTCTTGAGTCGATATATGTCGATCGGAGCACAGCTGGGCCACGTATATACAGCATGGGGGTAGCTGTGATACCAGCCAGCTGCAACCCACGGCTATATAGGACCTACAGGCGATGTTCTTGAGTCTATTTATGTCGATCTGAGCACAGCTGGGCCCCGTATATGCAGCATGGGGGTAGCTCTAATACCATCCAGATGCAACCCACGGCCATATAGCACCTACAGGCGATGTTCTTGAGTCGATATATGTCGATCTTAGCACAGCTGGGCCACGTATATACAGCATGGGGGTAGCTGTGATACCAGCCAGCTGCAACCCACGGCTATATAGGACCACAGGCGATGTTCTTGAGTCGATATATGTCGATCTGAGCACAGCTGGGCCCCGTATATGCAGCATGGGGGTAGCTCTGATACCAGCCAGATGCAACCCACGGCCATATGGACCTACAGGCGATGCTCTTGAGTCGATATATGTCGATCTGAGCACAGCTGGGCCACGTATATACAGCATGGGGGTAGCTGTGATACCAGCCAGCTGCAACCCACGGCTATATAGGACCTACAGGCGATGTTATTGAGTCGATATATGTCGATCTGAGCACAGCTGGGCCCCGTATATGCAGCATGGGGGTAGCTCTGATACCAGCCAGATGCAACCCACGGCCATATAGGACCTACAGTGGATATATGTCGATGTGAGCACAGCTGGGCGCCGTATATACAGTATGGGGGTAGCTCTAATACCAGCCAGATGCAACCCACGGCCATATAGGACCTACAGGCGATGTTCTTGAGTCGATATATGTCGATCTGAGCACAGCTGGGCCACGTATATACAGCATGGGGGTAGCTGTGATACCAGCCAGCTGCAACCCACGGCTATATAGGAGCACAGGCGATGTTCTTGAGTCGATATATGTCGATCTGAGCACAGCTGGGCCCCGTATATGCAGCATGGGGGTAGCTCTGATACCAGCCAGATGCAACCCACGGCCATATAGGACCTACAGTGGATATATGTCGATGTGAGCACAGCTGGGCGCCGTATATACATCATGGGGGTAGCTCTAATACCAGCCAGATGCAACCCACGGCCATATAGGACCTACAGGCGATGTTCTTGAGTCGATATATGTCGATCTGAGCACAGCTCGGCCACGTATATACAGCATGGGGGTAGCTGTGATACCAGCCAGCTGCAACCCACGGCTATATAGGACCACAGGCGATGTTCTTGAGTCGATATATGTCGATCTGAGCACAGCTGGGCCCCGTATATGCAGCATGGGGGTACCTCTGATACCAGCCAGATGCAACCTACGGCAATATAGGACCTACAGTGGATATATGTCGATGTGAGCACAGCTGGGCGCCGTATATACAGCATGGGGGTAGCTCTGATACCAGCCAGATGAAATCCACGGCCATATAGGACCTACAGGCGATGCTCTTGAGTCGATATATGTCGATCTGAGCACAGCTGGGCCACGTATATACAGCATGGGGGTAGCTGTGATACCAGCCAGCTGCAACCCACGGCTATATAGGACCTACAGGCGATGTTCTTGAGTCGATATATGTCGATCTGAGCACAGCTGGGCCCCGTATATGCAGCATGGGGGTAGCTCTGATACCAGCCAGATGCAACCTACGGCCATATAGGACCTACAGTGCATATATGTCGATGTGAGCACAGCTGGGCGCCGTATATACAGCATGGGGGTAGCTCTGATACCAGCCAGATGCAATCCACGGATATATAGGACCTACAGGCGATGCTCTTGAGTCGATATATGTCGATCTGAGCACAGCTGGGCCACGTATATACAGCATGGGGGTAGCTGTGATACCAGCCAGCTGCAACCCACAGCTATATAGGACCTACAGGCGATGTTCTTGAGTCGATATATGTCGATCTGAGCACAGCTGGGCCCCGTATATGCAGCATGGGGGTAGCTCTGATACCAGCCAGATGCAACCCACGGCCATATAGGACCTACAGTGGATATATGTCGATCTGAGCACAGCTGGGCGCAGTATATACAGCATGGGGGTAGCTCTAATACCAGCCAGATGCAACCCACGGCCATATAGGACCTACAGGCGATGCTCTTGAGTCGATATATGTCGATCTGAGCACAGCTGGGCCACGTATATACAGCATGGGGGTAGCTGTGATACCAGCCAGCTGCAACCCACGGCTATATAGGACCTACAGGCGATGTTCTTGAGTCTATATATGTCGATCTGAGCACAGCTGGGCCCCGTATATGCAGCATGGGGGTAGCTCTAATACCATCCAGATGCAACCCACGGCCATATAGCACCTACAGGCGATGTTCTTGAGTCGATATATGTCGATCTGAGCACAGCTGGGCCACGTATATACAGCATGGGGGTAGCTGTGATACCAGCCAGCTGCAACCCACGGCTATATAGGACCACAGGCAATGTTCTTGAGTCGATATATGTCGATCTGAGCACAGCTGGGCCCCGTATATGCAGCATGGGGGTAGCTCTGATACCAGCCAGATGCAACCCACGGCCATATAGGACCTACAGGCGATGCTCTTGAGTCGATATATGTCGATCTGAGCACAGCTGGGCCACGTATATACAGCATGGGGGTAGCTGTGATACCAGCCAGCTGCAACCCACGGCTATATAGGACCTACAGGCGATGTTCTTGAGTCGATATGTGTCGATCTAAGCACAGCTGGGCCCCGTATATGCAGCATGGGGGTAGCTCTGATACCAGCCAGATGCAACCCACGGCCATATAGGACCTACAGTGGATATATGTCGATATGAGCACAGCTGGGCGCCGTATATACAGCATGGGGGTAGCTCTAATACCAGCCAGATGCAACCCACGGCCATATAGGACCTACAGGCGATGTTCTTGAGTCGATATATGTCGATCTGAGCACAGCTCGGCCACGTATATACAGCATGGGGGTAGCTGTGATACCAGCCAGCTGCAACCCACGGCTATATAGGACCACAGGCGATGTTCTTGAGTCGATATATGTTGATCTGAGCACAGCTGGGCCCCGTATATGCAGCATGGGGGTAGCTGTGATACCAGCCAGCTGCAACCCACGGCTATATAGGACCACAGGCGATGTTCTTGAGTCGATATATGTCGATCTGAGCACAGCTGGGCCCCGTATATGCAGCATGGGGGTAGCTCTGATACCAGCCAGATGCAACCCACGGCCATATAGGACCTACAGTGGATATATGTCGATGTGAGCACAGCTGGGCGCCGTATATACATCATGGGGGTAGCTCTAATACCAGCCAGATGCAACCCACGGCCATATAGGACCTACAGGCGATGTTCTTTAGTCGATATATGTCGATCTGAGCACAGCTCGGCCACGTATATACAGCATGGGGGTAGCTGTGATACCAGCCAGCTGCAACCCACGGCTATATAGGACCACAGGCGATGCTCTTGAGTCGATATATGTCGATCTGAGCACAGCTGGGCCCCGTATATGCAGCATGGGGGTAGCTCTGATACCAGCCAGATGCAACCTACGGCAATATAGGACCTACAGTGGATATATGTCGATGTGAGCACAGCTGGGCGCCGTATATACAGCATGGGGGTAGCTCTGATACCAGCCAGATGCAATCCACGGCCATATAGGACCTACAGGCGATGCTCTTGAGTCGATATATGTCGATCTGAGCACAGCTGGGCCACGTATATACAGCATGGGGGTAGCTGTGATACCAGCCAGCTGCAACCCACGGCTATATAGGACCTACAGGCGATGTTCTTGAGTCGATATATGTCGATCTGAGCACAGCTGGGCCCCGTATATGCAGCATGGGGGTAGCTCTGATACCAGCCAGATGCAACCTACGGCCATATAGGACCTATAGTGCATATATGTCGATGTGAGCACAGCTGGGCGCCGTATATACAGCATGGGGGTAGCTCTGATACCAGCCAGATGCAATCCACGGATATATAGGACCTACAGGCGATGCTCTTGAGTCGATATATGTCGATCTGAGCACAGCTGGGCCACGTATATACAGCATGGGGGTAGCTGTGATACCAGCCAGCTGCAACCCACAGCTATATAGGACCTACAGGCGATGTTCTTGAGTCGATATATGTCGATCTGAGCACAGCTGGGCCCCGTATATGCAGCATGGGGGTAGCTCTGATACCAGCCAGATGCAACCCACGGCCATATAGGACCTACAGTGGATATATGTCGATCTGAGCACAGCTGGGCGCAGTATATACAGCATGGGGGTAGCTCTAATACCAGCCAGATGCAACCCACGGTCATATAGGACCTACAGGCGATGCTCTTGAGTCGATATATGTCGATCGGAGCACAGCTGGGCCACGTATATACAGCATGGGGGTAGCTGTGATACCAGCCAGCTGCAACCCACGGCTATATAGGACCTACAGGCGATGTTCTTGAGTCTATTTATGTCGATCTGAGCACAGCTGGGCCCCGTATATGCAGCATGGGGGTAGCTCTAATACCATCCAGATGCAACCCACGGCCATATAGCACCTACAGGCGATGTTCTTGAGTCGATATATGTCGATCTTAGCACAGCTGGGCCACGTATATACAGCATGGGGGTAGCTGTGATACCAGCCAGCTGCAACCCACGGCTATATAGGACCACAGGCGATGTTCTTGAGTCGATATATGTCGATCTGAGCACAGCTGGGCCCCGTATATGCAGCATGGGGGTAGCTCTGATACCAGCCAGATGCAACCCACGGCCATATGGACCTACAGGCGATGCTCTTGAGTCGATATATGTCGATCTGAGCACAGCTGGGCCACGTATATACAGCATGGGGGTAGCTGTGATACCAGCCAGCTGCAACCCACGGCTATATAGGACCTACAGGCGATGTTATTGAGTCGATATATGTCGATCTGAGCACAGCTGGGCCCCGTATATGCAGCATGGGGGTAGCTCTGATACCAGCCAGATGCAACCCACGGCCATATAGGACCTACAGTGGATATATGTCGATGTGAGCACAGCTGGGCGCCGTATATACAGTATGGGGGTAGCTCTAATACCAGCCAGATGCAACCCACGGCCATATAGGACCTACAGGCGATGTTCTTGAGTCGATATATGTCGATCTGAGCACAGCTGGGCCACGTATATACAGCATGGGGGTAGCTGTGATACCAGCCAGCTGCAACCCACGGCTATATAGGAGCACAGGCGATGTTCTTGAGTCGATATATGTCGATCTGAGCACAGCTGGGCCCCGTATATGCAGCATGGGGGTAGCTCTGATACCAGCCAGATGCAACCCACGGCCATATAGGACCTACAGTGGATATATGTCGATGTGAGCACAGCTGGGCGCCGTATATACATCATGGGGGTAGCTCTAATACCAGCCAGATGCAACCCACGGCCATATAGGACCTACAGGCGATGTTCTTGAGTCGATATATGTCGATCTGAGCACAGCTCGGCCACGTATATACAGCATGGGGGTAGCTGTGATACCAGCCAGCTGCAACCCACGGCTATATAGGACCACAGGCGATGTTCTTGAGTCGATATATGTCGATCTGAGCACAGCTGGGCCCCGTATATGCAGCATGGGGGTACCTCTGATACCAGCCAGATGCAACCTACGGCAATATAGGACCTACAGTGGATATATGTCGATGTGAGCACAGCTGGGCGCCGTATATACAGCATGGGGGTAGCTCTGATACCAGCCAGATGAAATCCACGGCCATATAGGACCTACAGGCGATGCTCTTGAGTCGATATATGTCGATCTGAGCACAGCTGGGCCACGTATATACAGCATGGGGGTAGCTGTGATACCAGCCAGCTGCAACCCACGGCTATATAGGACCTACAGGCGATGTTCTTGAGTCGATATATGTCGATCTGAGCACAGCTGGGCCCCGTATATGCAGCATGGGGGTAGCTCTGATACCAGCCAGATGCAACCTACGGCCATATAGGACCTACAGTGCATATATGTCGATGTGAGCACAGCTGGGCGCCGTATATACAGCATGGGGGTAGCTCTGATACCAGCCAGATGCAATCCACGGATATATAGGACCTACAGGCGATGCTCTTGAGTCGATATATGTCGATCTGAGCACAGCTGGGCCACGTATATACAGCATGGGGGTAGCTGTGATACCAGCCAGCTGCAACCCACAGCTATATAGGACCTACAGGCGATGTTCTTGAGTCGATATATGTCGATCTGAGCACAGCTGGGCCCCGTATATGCAGCATGGGGGTAGCTCTGATACCAGCCAGATGCAACCCACGGCCATATAGGACCTACAGTGGATATATGTCGATCTGAGCACAGCTGGGCGCAGTATATACAGCATGGGGGTAGCTCTAATACCAGCCAGATGCAACCCACGGCCATATAGGACCTACAGGCGATGCTCTTGAGTCGATATATGTCGATCTGAGCACAGCTGGGCCACGTATATACAGCATGGGGGTAGCTGTGATACCAGCCAGCTGCAACCCACGGCTATATAGGACCTACAGGCGATGTTCTTGAGTCTATATATGTCGATCTGAGCACAGCTGGGCCCCGTATATGCAGCATGGGGGTAGCTCTAATACCATCCAGATGCAACCCACGGCCATATAGCACCTACAGGCGATGTTCTTGAGTCGATATATGTCGATCTGAGCACAGCTGGGCCACGTATATACAGCATGGGGGTAGCTGTGATACCAGCCAGCTGCAACCCACGGCTATATAGGACCACAGGCGATGTTCTTGAGTCGATATATGTCGATCTGAGCACAGCTGGGCCCCGTATATGCAGCATGGGGGTAGCTCTGATACCAGCCAGATGCAACCCACGGCCATATAGGACCTACAGGCGATGCTCTTGAGTCGATATATGTCGATCTGAGCACAGCTGGGCCACGTATATACAGCATGGGGGTAGCTGTGATACCAGCCAGCTGCAACCCACGGCTATATAGGACCTACAGGCGATGTTCTTGAGTCGATATATGTCGATCTAAGCACAGCTGGGCCCCGTATATGCAGCATGGGGGTAGCTCTGATACCAGCCAGATGCAACCCACGGCCATATAGGACCTACAGTGGATATATGTCGATGTGAGCACAGCTGGGCGCCGTATATACAGCATGGGGGTAGCTCTAATACCAGCCAGATGCAACCCACTGCCATATAGGACCTACAGGCGATGTTCTTGAGTCGATATATGTCGATCTGAGCACAGCTCGGCCACGTATATACAGCATGGGGGTAGCTGTGATACCAGCCAGCTGCAACCCACGGCTATATAGGACCACAGGCGATGTTCTTGAGTCGATATATGTCGATCTGAGCACAGCTGGGCCCCGTATATGCAGCATGGGGGTAGCTCTGATACCAGCCAGATGCAACCCACGGCCATATAGGACCTACAGGCTATGTTCTTGAGTCTATATATGTCGATCTGAGCACAGCTGGGCCACGTATATACAGCATGGGGGTAGCTGTGATACCAGCCAGCTGCAACCCACGGCTATATAGGACCACAGGCGATGTTCTTGAGTCGATATATGTCGATCTGAGCACAGCTGGGCCACGTATATACAGCATGGGGGTAGCTGTGTTACCAGCCAGCTGCAACCCACGGCTATATAGGACCACAGGCGATGTTCTTGAGTCGATATATGTCGATCTGAGCACAGCTGGGCCCCGTATATCCAGCATGGGGGTAGCTCTGATACCAGCCAGATGCAACCCACGGCCATATAGGACCTACAGGCGATGCTCTTGAGTCGATATATGTCGATCTGAGCACAGCTGGGCCACGTATATACAGCATGGGGGTAGCTGTGATACCAGCCAGCTGCAACCCACGGCTATATAGGACCTACAGGCGATGTTCTTGAGTCGATATATGTCGATCTAAGCACAGCTTGGCCCCGTATATGCAGCATGGGGGTAGCTCTGATACCAGCCAGATGCAACCCACGGCCATATAGGACCTACAGTGGATATATGTCGATGTGAGCACAGCTGGACGCCGTATATACAGCATGGGGGTAGCTCTAATACCAGCCAGATGCAACCCACGGCCATATAGGACCTACAGGCGATGTTCTTGAGTCGATATATGTCGATCTGAGCACAGCTCGGCCACGTATATACAGCATGGGGGTAGCTGTGATACCAGCCAGCTGCAACCCACGGCTATATAGGACCACAGGCGATGTTCTTGAGTCGATATATGTCGATCTGAGCACAGCTGGGCCCCGTATATGCAGCATGGGAGTAGCTCTGATACCACCCAGATGCAACCTACGGCCATATAGGACCTACAGTGGATATATGTCGATGTGAGCACAGCTGGGCGCCGTATATACAGCATGGGGGTAGCTCTGATACCAGCCAGATGCAATACACGGCCATATAGGACCTATAGGCGATGCTCTTGAGTCTTTATATGTCGATCTGAGCACAGTTGGGCCACGTATATACAGCATAAGGGTAGCTGTGATACCAGCCAGCTGCAACCCACCCCTATATAGGACCTACAGGCGATGTTCTTGAGTCGATATATGTCGATCTGAGCACAGCTGGGCCCCGTATATGCAGCATAGGGGTAGCTCTGATACCAGACAGATGCAACCTACGGCCATATAGGACCTACAGTGGATATATGTCGATGTGAGCACAGCTGGGCGCCGTATATACAGCATGGGGGTAGCTCTGATACCAGCCAGATGCAATACACGGCCATATAGGACCTATAGGCGATGCTCTTGAGTCTTTATATGTCGATCTGAGCACAGTTGGGCCACGTATATACAGCATAAGGGTAGCTGTGATACCAGCCAGCTGCAACCCACCCCTATATAGGACCTACAGGCGATGTTCTTGAGTCGATATATGTCGATCTGAGCACAGCTGGGCCCCGTATATGCAGCATAGGGGTAGCTCTGATACCAGACAGATGCAACCTACGGCCATATAGGACCTACAGTGGATATATGTCGATGTGAGCACAGCTGGGCGCTGTATATACAGCATGGGAGTAGCTCTGATACCAGCCAGATGCAATCCACGGCCATATAGGACCTAAAGGCGATGCTCTTGAGTCGATATATGTCGATCTGAGCACAGCTGGGCCACATATATACAGCATGGGGGTAGCTGTGATACCAGCCAGCTGCAACCCACAGCTATATAGGACCTACTGGCGATGTTCTTGAGTCGATATATGTCGATCTGAGCACAGCTGGGCCCCGTATATGCAGCATGGGGGTAGCTCTGATACCAGCCAGATGCAACCCACGGCCATATAGGACCTACAGTGGATATATGTCGATCTGAGCACAGCTGGGCGCCGTATATACAGGATGGGGATAGCTCTAATACCAGCCAGATGCAACCCACGGCCATATAGGACCTACAGGCGATGCTATTGAGTCGATATATGTCGATCTGAGCACAGCTGGGCCACGTATATACAGCATGGGGGTAGCTGTGATACCAGCCAGCTGCAACCCACGGCTATATAGGACCTACAGGCGATGTTCTTGTGTCGATATATGTCGATCTAAGCACAGCTGGGCCCCGTATATGCAGCATGGAGGTAGCTCTGATACCAGCCAGATGCAACCCACGGCCATATAGGACCTACAGTGGATATATGTCGATGTGAGCACAGCTGGGCGCCGTATATACAGCATGGGGGTAGCTCTGATACCAGCCAGATGCAATCCACGGCCATATAGGACCTACAGGCGATGCTCTTGAGTCGATATATGTCGATCTGAGCACAGCTGGGCCACGTATATACAGCATGGGGGTAGCTGTGATACCAGCCAGCTGCAACCCACGGCTATATAGGACCACAGGCGATGTTCTTGAGTCGATATATGTCGATCTGAGCACAGCTGGGCCCCGTATATGCAGCATGGGAGTAGCTCTGATACCAGCCAGATGCAACCTACGGTCATATAGGACCTACAGTGGATATATGTCGATGTGAGCACAGCTGGGCGCCGTATATACAGCATGGGGGTAGCTCTGATACCAGCCAGATGCAATCCACGGCCATATAGGACCTACAGGCGATGCTCTTGAGTCGATATATGTCGATCTGAGCACAGCTGGGCCACGTATATACAGCATGGAGGTAGCTGTGATACCACAGCTGCAACCCACGGCTATATAGGACCTACAGGCAATGTTCTTGAGTCGATATATGTCGATCTGAGCACAGCTGGGTCCCGTATATGCAGCATGGGGGTAGCTCTGATACCAGCCAGATGCAACCTACGGCCATATAGGACCTACAGTGGATATATGTCGATGTGAGCACAGCTGGGCGCCGTATATACAGCATGGGGGTAGCTCTGATACCAGCCAGATGCAATCCACGGCCATATAGGACCTACAGGCGATGCTCTTGAGTCGATATATGTCGATCTGAGCACAGCTGGGCCACGTATATACAGCATGGGGGTAGCTGTGATACCAGCCAGCTGCAACCCACGGCTATATAGGACCACAGGCGATGTTCTTGAGTCGATATATGTCGATCTGAGCACAGCTGGGCCCCGTATATGCAGCATGGGGGTACCTCTGATACCAGCCAGATGCAACCTACGGCCATATAGGACCTACAGTGGATATATGTCGATGTGAGCACAGCTGGGCGCCGTATATACAGCATGGGGGTAGCTCTGATACCAGCCAGATGCAATCCACGGCCATATAGGACCTACAGGCGATGCTCTTGAGTCGATATATGTCGATCTGAGCACAGCTGGGCCACGTATATACAGCATGGAGGTAGCTGTGATACCACAGCTGCAACCCACGGCTATATAGGACCTACAGGCGATGTTCTTGAGTCGATATATGTCGATCTGAGCACAGCTGGGCCACGTATATACAGCATGGGGGTAGCTGTGATACCAGCCAGCTGCAACCCACGGCTATATAGGACCTACAGGCGATGTTCTTGAGTCGATATATGTCGATCTGAGCACAGCTGGGCCCCGTATATGCAGCATGGGGGTAGCTCTGATACCAGCCAGATGCAACCCACGGCCATATAGGACCTACAGTGGATACATGTCGATGTGAGCACAGCTGGGCGCCGTATATACAGCATGGAGGTAGCTCTAATACCAGCCAGATGCAACCCACGGCCATATAGGACCTACAGGCGATGTTCTTGAGTCGATATATGTCGATCTGAGCACAGCTGGGCCACGTATATACAGCATGGGGGTAGCTGTGTTACCAGCCAGCTGCACCCCACGGCTATATAGGACCACAGGCGATGTTCTTGAGTCGATATATGTCGATCTGAGCACAGCTGGGCCCCGTATATGCAGCATGGGGGTAGCTCTGATACCAGCCAGATGCAACCCACGGCCATATAGGACCTACAGGCGATGCTCTTGAGTCGATATATGTCGATCTGAGCACAGCTGGGCCACGTATATACAGCATGGGGGTAGCTGTGATACCAGCCAGCTGCAACCCACGGCTATATAGGACCTACAGGCGATGTTCTTGAGTCGATATATGTCGATCTAAGCACAGCTGGGCCCCGTATATGCAGCATGGGGGTAGCTCTGATACCAGCCAGATGCAACCCACGGCCATATAAGACCTACAGTGGATATATGTCGATGTGAGCACAGCTGGGCGCCGTATATACAGCATGGGGGTAACTCTAATACCAGCCAGATGCAACCCACGGCCATATAGGACCTACAGGCGATGTTCTTGAGTCGATATATGTCGATCTGAGCACAGCTCGGCCACGTATATACAGCATGGGGGTAGCTGTTATACCAGCCAACTGCAACCCACGGCTATATAGGACCACAGGCGATGTTCTTGAGTCGATATATGTCGATCTGAGCACAGCTGGGCCCCGTATATGCAGCATGGGGGTAGCTCTGATACCAGCCAGATGCAACCTACGGCCATATAGGACCTACAGTGGATATATGTCGATGTGAGCACAGCTGGGCGCCGTATATACAGCATGGGGGTAGCTCTGATACCAGCCAGATGCAATACACGGCCATATAGGACCTACAGGCGATGCTCTTGAGTCTTTATATGTCGATCTGAGCACAGTTGGGCCACGTATATACAGCATGGGGGTAGCTGTGATACCAGCCAGCTGCAACCCACGGCTATATAGGACCTACAGGCGATGTTCTTGAGTCGATATATGTCGATCTGAGCACAGCTGGGCCCCGTATATGCAGCATGGGGGTAGCTCTGATACCAGCCAGATGCAACCCACGGCCATATAGGACCTACAGTGGATACATGTCGATGTGAGCACAGCTGGGCGCCGTATATACAGCATGGAGGTAGCTCTAATACCAGCCAGATGCAACCCACGGCCATATAGGACCTACAGGCGATGTTCTTGAGTCGATATATGTCGATCTGAGCACAGCTGGGCCACGTATATACAGCATGGGGGTAGCTGTGTTACCAGCCAGCTGCACCCCACGGCTATATAGGACCACAGGCGATGTTCTTGAGTCGATATATGTCGATCTGAGCACAGCTGGGCCCCGTATATGCAGCATGGGGGTAGCTCTGATACCAGCCAGATGCAACCCACGGCCATATAGGACCTACAGGCGATGCTCTTGAGTCGATATATGTCGATCTGAGCACAGCTGGGCCACGTATATACAGCATGGGGGTAGCTGTGATACCAGCCAGCTGCAACCCACGGCTATATAGGACCTACAGGCGATGTTCTTGAGTCGATATATGTCGATCTAAGCACAGCTGGGCCCCGTATATGCAGCATGGGGGTAGCTCTGATACCAGCCAGATGCAACCCACGGCCATATAAGACCTACAGTGGATATATGTCGATGTGAGCACAGCTGGGCGCCGTATATACAGCATGGGGGTAACTCTAATACCAGCCAGATGCAACCCACGGCCATATAGGACCTACAGGCGATGTTCTTGAGTCGATATATGTCGATCTGAGCACAGCTCGGCCACGTATATACAGCATGGGGGTAGCTGTTATACCAGCCAACTGCAACCCACGGCTATATAGGACCACAGGCAATGTTCTTGAGTCGATATATGTCGATCTGAGCACAGCTGGGCCCCGTATATGCAGCATGGGGGTAGCTCTGATACCAGCCAGATGCAACCTACGGCCATATAGGACCTACAGTGGATATATGTCGATGTGAGCACAGCTGGGCGCCGTATATACAGCATGGGGGTAGCTCTGATACCAGCCAGATGCAATACACGGCCATATAGGACCTACAGGCGATGCTCTTGAGTCTTTATATGTCGATCTGAGCACAGTTGGGCCACGTATATACAGCATGGGGGTAGCTGTGATACCAGCCAGCTGCAACCCACCCCTATATACGACCTACAGGCGATGTTCTTGAGTCGATATATGTCGATCTGAGCACAGCTGGGCCCCGTATATGCAGCATGGGGGTAGCTCTGATACCAGCCAGATGCAACCTACGGCCATATAGGACCTACAGTGGATATATGTCGATGTGAGCACAGCTGGGCGCTGTATATACAGCATGGGGGTAGCTCTGATACCAGCCAGATGCAATCCACGGCCATATAGGAACTACAGGCGATGCTCTTGAGTCGATATATGTCGATCTGAGCACAGCTGGGCCACATATATACAGCATGGGGGTAGCTGTGATACCAGCCAGCTGCAACCCACAGCTATATAGGACCTACTGGCGATGTTCTTGAGTCGATATATGTCGATTTGAGCACTGCTGGGCCCCGTATATGCAGCATGGGGGTAGCTCTGATACCAGCCAGATGCAACCCACGGCCATATAGGACCTACAGTGGATATATGTCGATCTGAGCACAGCTGGGCGCCGTATATACAGCATGGGGATAGCTCTAATACCAGCCAGATGCAACCCACGGCCATATAGGACCTACAGGCGATGCTATTGAGTCGATATATGTTGATCTGAGCACAGCTGGGCCACGTATATACAGCATGGGGGTAGCTGTGATACCAGCCAGCTGCAACCCACGGCTATATAGGACCTACAGGCGATGTTCTTGAGTCGATATATGTCGATCTGAGCACAGCTGGGCCCCGTATATGCAGCATGGGGGTAGCTCTGATACCAGCCAGATGCAACCCACGGCCATATAGAACCTACAGTGGATATATGTCGATGTGAGCACAGCTGGGCGCCGTATATACAGCATGGGGGTAGCTCTAATACCAGCCAGATGCAACCCACGGCAATATAGGACCTCCAGGCGATGTTCTTGAGTCGATATATGTCGATCTGAGCACAGCTGGGCCACGTATATACAGCATGGGGGTAGCTGTCATACCAGCCAGCTGCAACCCACGGCTATATAGGACCACAGGCAATGTTCTTGAGTCGATATATGTCGATCTGAGCACAGCTGGGCCCCGTATATGCAGCATGGGGGTAGCTCTGATACCAGCCAGATGCAACCCACGGCCATATAGGACCTACAGGCGATGCTCTTGAGTCGATATATGTCGATCTGAGCACAGCTGGGCCACGTATATACAGCATGGGGGTAGCTGTGATACCAGCCAGCTGCAACCCACGGCTATATAGGACCTACAGGCGATGTTCTTGAGTCGATATATGTCGATCTAAGCACAGCTGGGCCCCGTATATGCAGCATGGGGGTAGCTCTAATACCAGCCAGATGCAACCCACGGCCATATAGGACCTACAGTGGATATATGTCGATGTGAGCACAGCTGGGCGCCGTATATACAGCATGGGGGTAGCTCTAATACCAGCCAGATGCAACCCACGGCCATATAGGACCTACAGGCGATGTTCTTGAGTCGATATATGTCGATCTGAGCACAGCTCGGCCACGTATATACAGTATGGGGGTAGCTGTGATACCGGCCAGCTGCAACCCACGGCTATATAGGACCACAGGCGATGTTCTTGAGTCGATATATGTCGATCTGAGCACAGCTGGGCCCCGTATATGCAGCATGGGGGTAGCTCTGATACCAGCCGCCAGATGCAACCTACGGCCATATAGGACCTACAGTGGATATATGTCGATGTGAGCACAGCTGGGCGCCGTATATACAGCATAGGGGTAGCTCTGATACCAGCCAGATGCAATCCACGGCCATATAGGACCTACAGGCGATGCTCTTGAGTCGATATATGTCGATCTGAGCACAGCTGGGCCACGTATATACAGCATGGGGGTAGCTGTGATACCAGCCAGCTGCAACCCACGGCTATATAGGACCTACAGGCGATGTTCTTGAGTCGATATATGTCGATCTGAGCACAGCTGGGCCCCGTATATGCAGCATGGGGGTAGCTCTGATACCAGCCAGATGCAACCCACGGCCATATAGGACCTACAGTGGATATATGTCGATGTGAGCACAGCTGGGCGCCGTATATACAGCATGGGGGTAGCTCTAATACCAGCCAGATGCAACCCACGGCCATATAGGACCTACAGGCGATGTTCTTGAGTCGATATATGTCGATCTGAGCACAGCTGGGCCACGTATATACAGCATGGGGGTAGCTGTGATACCAGCCAGCTGCAACCCACGGCTATATAGGACTACAGGCGATGTTCTTGAGTCGATATATGTCGATCTGAGCACAGCTGGGCCCCGTATATGCAGCATGGGGGTAGCTCTGATACCAGCCAGATGCAACCCACGGCCATATAGGACCTACAGGCGATGCTCTTGAGTCGATATATGTCGATCTGAGCACAGCTGGGCCACGTATATACAGCATGAGGGTAGCTGTGATACCAGCCAGCTGCAACCCACGGCTATATAGGACCTACAGGCGATGTTCTTGTGTCGATATATGTCGATCTAAGCACAGCTGGGCCCCGTATATGCAGCATGGAGGTAGCTCTGATACCAGCCAGATGCAACCCACGGCCATATAGGACCTACAGTGGATATATATCGATGTGAGCACAGCTGGGCGCCGTATATACAGCATGGGGGTAGCTCTGATACCAGCCAGATGCAATCCACGGCCATATAGGACCTACAGGCGATGCTCTTGAGTCGATATATGTCGATCTGAGCACAGCTGGGCCACGTATATACAGCATGGGGGTAGCTGTGATACCAGCCAGCTGCAACCCACGGCTATATAGGACCACAGGCGATGTTCTTGAGTCGATATATGTCGATCTGAGCACAGCTGGGCCCCGTATATGCAGCATGGGGGTAGCTCTGATACCAGCCAGATGCAACCTACGGCCATATAGGACCTACAGTGGATATATGTCGATGTGAGCACAGCTGGGCGCCGTATATACAGCATGGGGGTAGCTCTGATACCAGCCAGATGCAATCCACGGCCATATAGGACCTACAGGCGATGCTCTTGAGTCGATATATGTCGATCTGAGCACAGCTGGGCCACGTATATACAGCATGGAGGTAGCTGTGATACCACAGCTGCAACCCACGGCTATATAGGACCTACAGGCGATGTTCTTGAGTCGATATATGTCGATCTGAGCACAGCTGGGTCCCGTATATGCAGCATGGGGGTAGCTCTGATACCAGCCAGATGCAACCTACGGCCATATAGGACCTACAGTGGATATGTCGATGTGAGCACAGCTGGGCGCCGTATATACAGCATGGGGGTAGCTCTGATACCAGCCAGATGCAATCCACGACCATATAGGACCTACAGGCGATGCTCTTGAGTCGATATATGTCGATCTGAGCACAGCTGGGCCACGTATATACAGCATGAGGGTAGCTGTGATACCAGCCAGCTGCAACCCACAGCTATATAGGACCTACAGGCGATGTTCTTGAGTCGATATATGTCGATCTAAGCACAGCTGGGCCCCGTATATGCAGCACGGGGGTAGCTCTGATACCAGCCAGATGCAACCCACGGCCATATAGGACCTACAGTGGATATATGTCGATGTGAGCACAGCTGGGCGCCGTATATACAGCATGGGGGTAGCTCTAATACCAGCCAGATGCAACCCACGGCCATATAGGACCTACAGGCGATGTTCTTGAGTCGATATATGTCGATCTGAGCACAGCTCGGCCACGTATATACAGCATGGGGGTAGCTGTGATACCAGCCAGCTGCAACCCACGGCTATATAGGACCACAGGCGATGTTCTTGAGTCGATATATGTCGATCTGAGCACAGCTGGGCCCCGTATATGCAGCATGGGGTAGCTCTGATACCAGCCAGATGCAACCTACGGCCATATAGGACCTACAGTGGATATATGTCGATGTGAGCACAGCTGGGCGCCGTATATACAGCATGGGGGTAGCTGTGATACCAGCCAGCTGCAACCCACCCCTATATAGGACCTACAGGCGATGTTCTTGAGTCGATATATGTCGATCTGAGCACAGCTGGGCCCCGTATATGCAGCATGGGGGTAGCTCTGATACCAGCCAGATGCAACCTACGGCCATATAGGACCTACAGTGCATATATGTCGATGTGAGCACAGCTGGGCGCCGTATATACAGCATGGGGGTAGCTCTGATACCAGCCAGATGCAACCTACGGCAATATAGGACCTACAGTGGATATATGTCGATGTGAGCACAGCTGGGCGCCGTATATACAGCATGGGGGTAGCTCTGATACCAGCCAGATGCAACCCACGGCCATATAGGACCTACAGTGGATATATGTCGATGTGAGCACAGCTGGGCGCCGTATATACAGCATGGGGGTAGCTCTAATACCAGCCAGATGCAACCCACGGCCATATAGGACCTACAGGCGATGTTCTTGAGTCGATATATGTCGATCTGAGCACAGCTGGGCCACGTATATACAGCATGGGGGTAGCTGTGATACCAGCCAGCTGCAACCCACGGCTATATAGGACTACAGGCGATGTTCTTGAGTCGATATATGTCGATCTGAGCACAGCTGGGCCCCGTATATGCAGCATGGGGGTAGCTCTGATACCAGCCAGATGCAACCCACGGCCATATAGGACCTACAGGCGATGCTCTTGAGTCGATATATGTCGATCTGAGCACAGCTGGGCCACGTATATACAGCATGGAGGTAGCTATGATACCAGCCAGCTGCAACTCACAGCTATATAGGACCTACAGGCGATGTTCTTGAGTCGATATATGTCGATCTAAGCACAGCTGGGCCCCGTATATGCAGCATGGGGGTAGCTCTGATACCAGCCAGATGCAACCCACGGCCATATAGGACCTACAGTGGATATATGTCGATGTGAGCACAGCTGGGCGCCGTATATACAGCATGGGGGTAGCTCTAATACCAGCCAGATGCAACCCACGGCCATATAGGACCTACAGGCGATGTTCTTGAGTCGATATATGTCGATCTGAGCACAGCTCGGCCACGTATATACAGCATGGGGGTAGCTGTGATACCAGCCAGCTGCAACCCACGGCTATATAGGACCACAGGCGATGTTCTTGAGTCGATATATGTCGATCTGAGCACAGCTGGGCCCCGTGTATGCAGCATGGGGGTAGCTCTGATACCAGCCAGATACAACCTACGGCCATATAGGACCTACAGTGCATATATGTCGATGTGAGCACAGCTGGGCCCCGTATATGCAGCATGGGGGTAGCTCTGATACCAGCCAGATGCAACCCACGGCCATATAGGACCTACAGTGGATATATGTCGATCTGAGCACAGCTGGGCGCAGTATATACAGCATGGGGGTAGCTCTAATACCAGCCAGATGCAACCCACGGCCATATAGGACCTACAGGCGATGCTCTTGAGTCGATATATGTCGATCTGAGCACAGCTGGGCCACGTATATACAGCATGGGGGTAGCTGTGATCCCAGCCAGCTGCAACCCACGGCTATATAGGACCTACAGGCGATGTTCTTGAGTCGATATATGTCGATCTGAGCACAGCTGGGCCCCGTATATGCAGCATGGGGGTAGCTCTAATACCAGCCAGATGCAACCTACGGCCATATAGGACCTACAGTGCATATATGTCGATGTGAGCACAGCTGGGCGCCGTATATACAGCATGGGGGTAGCTCTGATACCAGCCAGATGCAATCCACGGCCATATAGGACCTACAGGCGATGCTCTTGAGTCGATATATGTCGATCTGAGCACAGCTGGGCCACGTATATACAGCATGGGGGTAGCTGTGATACCAGCCAGCTGCAACCCACAGCTATATAGGACCTACAGACGATGGTCTTGAGTCGATATATGTCGATCTGAGCACAGCTGGGCCCCGTATATGCAGCATGGGGGTAGCTCTGATACCAGCCAGATGCAACCCACGGCCATATAGGACCTACAGTGGATATATGTCGATGTGAGCACAGCTGGGAGCCGTATATACAGCATGGGGGTAGCTCTAATACCATCCAGATGCAACCCACGGCCATATAGGACCTACAGGCGATGTTCTTGAGTCGATATATGTCGATCTGAGCACAGCTGGGCCACGTATATACAGCATGGGGGTAGCTGTGATACCAGCCAGCTGCAACCCACGGCTATATAGGACCACTGGCGATGTTCTTGAGTCGATATATGTCGATCTGAGCACAGCTGGGCCACGTATATACAGCATGGGGGTAGCTGTGATACCAGCCAGCTGCAACCCACAGCTATATAGGACCTACAGGCGATGTTCTTGAGTCGATATATGTCGATCTGAGCACAGCTGGGCCCCGTATATGCAGCTCTGATACCAGCCAGTTGCAACCCACGGCCATATAGGACCTACGGTGGATATATGTCGATCTGAGCACAGCTGGGCGCCGTATATACAGCATGGGGGTAGATCTAATACCAGCCAGATGCAACCCACGGCCATATAGGACCTACAGGCGATGCTCTTGAGTCGATATATGTCGATCTGAGCACAGCTGGGCCACGTATATACAGCATGGGGGTAGCTGTGATACCAGCCAGCTGCAACCCACGGCTATATAGGACCTACAGGCGATGTTCTTGAGTCGATATATGTCGATCTGAGCACAGCTGGGCCACGTATATACAGCATGGGGGTAGCTGTGATACCATCCAGCTGCAACCCACGGCTATATAGGACCACATGCGATGTTCTTGAGTCGATATATGTCGATCTGAGCACAGCTGGGCCACGTATATACAGCATGGGGGTAGCTGTGATACCAGCCAGCTGCAACCCACGGCTATATAGGACCTACTGGCGATGTTCTTGAATCGATATATTTCGATCTAAGCACAGCTGGGCCCCGTATATTCAGCATGGGGGTAGCTCTGATACCAGCCAGATGCAATCCACGGCCATATAGGACCTACAGGCGATGCTCTTGAGTCGATATATGTCGATCTGAGCACAGCTGGGCCACGTATATACAGCATGGGGGAAGCTGTGATACCAGCCAGCTGCAACCCACGGCTATATAGGACTTACAGGCGATGTTCTTGAGTCGATATATGTCGATCTGAGCACAGCTGGGCCCCGTATATGCAGCATGGGGGTAGCTCTGATACCAGCCAGATGCAACCTACGGCCATATAGGACCTACAGTGCATATATGTCGATGTGAGCACAGCTGGGCGCCGTATATACAGCATGGGGGTAGCTCTGATACCAGCCAGATGCAATCCACGGATATATAGGACCTACAGGCGATGCTCTTTAGTCGATATATGTCGATCTGAGCACAGCTGGGCCACGTATATACAACATGGGGGTAGCTGTGATACCAGCCAGCTGCAACCCACAGCTATATAGGACCTACAGGCGATGTTCTTGAGTCGATATATGTCGATCTGAGCACAGCTGGGCCCCGTATATGCAGCATGGGGGTAGCTCTGATACCAGCCAGATGCAACCCACGGCCATATAGGACCTACAGTGGATATATGTCGATCTGAGCACAGCTGGGCGCAGTATATACAGCATGGGGATAGCTCTAATACCAGCCAGATGCAACCCACGGCCATATAGGACCTACAGGCGATGCTCTTGAGTCGATATATGTCGATCTGAGTACAGCTGGGCCACGTATATACAGCATGGGGGTAGCTGTGATACCAGCCAGCTGCAACCCACGGCTATATAGGACCTACAGTGGATATATGTCGATGTGAGCACAGCTGGGCGACGTATATACAGCATGGGGGTAGCTCTGATACCAGCCAGATGCAATCCACGGCCATATAGGACCTACAGGCGATGCTCTTGAGTCGAAATATGTCGATCTGATCACAGCTGGGCCACGTATATACAGCATGGGGGTAGCTGTGATACCAGCCAGCTGCAACCCACAGCTATATAGGACCTACAGGCGATGTTCTTGAGTCGATATATGTCGATCTGAGCACAGCTGGGCCCCGTATATGCAGCATGGGGGTAGCTCTGATACCAGCCAGATGCAACCCACGGCCATATAGGACCTACAGTGGATATATGTCGATATGAGCACAGCTGGGCGCCGTATATACAGCATGGGGGTAGATCTAATACCAGCCAGATGCAACCCACGGCCATATAGGACCTACAGGCGATGCTCTTGAGTCGATATATGTCGATCTGAGCACAGCTGGGCCACGTATATACAGCATGGGGGTAGCTGTGATACCAGCCAGCTGCAACCCACGGCTATATAGGACCTACAGGCGATGTTATTGAGTCGATATATGTCGATCTGAGCACAGCTGGGCCCCGTATATGCAGCATGGGGGTAGCTCTGATACCAGCCAGATGCAACCCACGGCCATATAGGACCTACAGTGGATATATGTCGATCTGAGCACAGCTGGGCGCAGTATATACAGCATGGGGGTAGCTCTAATACCAGCCAGATGCAACCCACGGCCATATAGGACCTACAGGCGATGCTCTTGAGTCGATATATGTCGATCTGAGCACAGCTGGGCCACGTATATACAGCATGGGGGTAGCTGTGATACCAGCCAGCTGCAACCCACGGCTATATAGGACCTACAGGCGATGTTCTTGAGTCTATATATGTCGATCTGAGCACAGCTGGGCCCCGTATATGCAGCATGGGGGTAGCTCTGATACCAGCCAGATGCAACCTACGGCCATATAGGACCTACAGTGCATATATGTCGATGTGAGCACAGCTGGGCGCCGTATATACAGCATGGGGGTAGCTCTGATACCAGCCAGATGCAATCCACGGATATATAGGACCTACAGGCGATGCTCTTTAGTCGATATATGTCGATCTGAGCACAGCTGGGCCACGTATATACAACATGGGGGTAGCTGTGATACCAGCCAGCTGCAACCCACAGCTATATAGGACCTACAGGCGATGTTCTTGAGTCGATATATGTCGATCTGAGCACAGCTGGGCCCCGTATATGCAGCATGGGGGTAGCTCTGATACCAGCCAGATGCAACCCACGGCCATATAGGACCTACAGTGGATATATGTCGATCTGAGCACAGCTGGGCGCAGTATATACAGCATGGGGATAGCTCTAATACCAGCCAGATGCAACCCACGGCCATATAGGACCTACAGGCGATGCTCTTGAGTCGATATATGTCGATCTGAGTACAGCTGGGCCACGTATATACAGCATGGGGGTAGCTGTGATACCAGCCAGCTGCAACCCACGGCTATATAGGACCTACAGTGGATATATGTCGATGTGAGCACAGCTGGGCGACGTATATACAGCATGGGGGTAGCTCTGATACCAGCCAGATGCAATCCACGGCCATATAGGACCTACAGGCGATGCTCTTGAGTCGAAATATGTCGATCTGATCACAGCTGGGCCACGTATATACAGCATGGGGGTAGCTGTGATACCAGCCAGCTGCAACCCACAGCTATATAGGACCTACAGGCGATGTTCTTGAGTCGATATATGTCGATCTGAGCACAGCTGGGCCCCGTATATGCAGCATGGGGGTAGCTCTGATACCAGCCAGATGCAACCCACGGCCATATAGGACCTACAGTGGATATATGTCGATATGAGCACAGCTGGGCGCCGTATATACAGCATGGGGGTAGATCTAATACCAGCCAGATGCAACCCACGGCCATATAGGACCTACAGGCGATGCTCTTGAGTCGATATATGTCGATCTGAGCACAGCTGGGCCACGTATATACAGCATGGGGGTAGCTGTGATACCAGCCAGCTGCAACCCACGGCTATATAGGACCTACAGGCGATGTTATTGAGTCGATATATGTCGATCTGAGCACAGCTGGGCCCCGTATATGCAGCATGGGGGTAGCTCTGATACCAGCCAGATGCAACCCACGGCCATATAGGACCTACAGTGGATATATGTCGATCTGAGCACAGCTGGGCGCAGTATATACAGCATGGGGGTAGCTCTAATACCAGCCAGATGCAACCCACGGCCATATAGGACCTACAGGCGATGCTCTTGAGTCGATATATGTCGATCTGAGCACAGCTGGGCCACGTATATACAGCATGGGGGTAGCTGTGATACCAGCCAGCTGCAACCCACGGCTATATAGGACCTACAGGCGATGTTCTTGAGTCTATATATGTCGATCTGAGCACAGCTGGGCCCCGTATATGCAGCATGGGGGTAGCTCTAATACCATCCAGATGCAACCCACGGCCATATAGCACCTACAGGCGATGTTCTTGAGTCGATATATGTCGATCTGAGCACAGCTGGGCCACGTATATACAGCATGGGGGTAGCTGTGATACCAGCCAGCTGCAACCCACGGCTATATAGGACCACAGGCGATGTTCTTGAGTCGATATATTTCGATCTGAGCACAGCTGGGCCCCGTATATGCAGCATGGGGGTAGCTCTGATACCAGCCAGATGCAACCCACGGCCATATAGGACCTACAGGCGATGCTCTTGAGTCGATATATGTCGATCTGAGCACAGCTGGGCCACGTATATACAGCATGGGGGTAGCTGTGATACCAGCCAGCTGCAACCCACGGCTATATAGGACCTACAGGCGATGTTCTTGAGTCGATATGTGTCGATCTAAGCACAGCTGGGCCCCGTATATGCAGCATGGGGGTAGCTCTGATACCAGCCAGATGCAACCCACGGCCATATAGGACCTACAGTGGATATATGTCGATGTGAGCACAGCTGGGCGCCGTATATACAGCATGGGGGTAGCTCTAATACCAGCCAGATGCAACCCACGGCCATATAGGACCTACAGGCGATGTTCTTGAGTCGATATATGTCGATCTGAGCACAGCTCGGCCACGTATATACAGCATGGGGGTAGCTGTGATACCAGCCAGCTGCAACCCACGGCTATATAGGACCACAGGCGATGTTCTTGAGTCGATATATGTTGATCTGAGCACAGCTGGGCCCCGTATATGCAGCATGGGGGTAGCTGTGATACCAGCCAGCTGCAACCCACGGCTATATAGGACCACAGGCGATGTTCTTGAGTCGATATATGTCGATCTGAGCACAGCTGGGCCCCGTATATGCAGCATGGGGGTAGCTCTGATACCAGCCAGATGCAACCCACGGCCATATAGGACCTACAGTGGATATATGTCGATGTGAGCACAGCTGGGCGCCGTATATACATCATGGGGGTAGCTCTAATACCAGCCAGATGCAACCCACGGCCATATAGGACCTACAGGCGATGTTCTTGAGTCGATATATGTCGATCTGAGCACAGCTCGGCCACGTATATACAGCATGGGGGTAGCTGTGATACCAGCCAGCTGCAACCCACGGCTATATAGGACCACAGGCGATGCTCTTGAGTCGATATATGTCGATCTGAGCACAGCTGGGCCCCGTATATGCAGCATGGGGGTAGCTCTGATACCAGCCAGATGCAACCTACGGCAATATAGGACCTACAGTGGATATATGTCGATGTGAGCACAGCTGGGCGCCGTATATACAGCATGGGGGTAGCTCTGATACCAGCCAGATGCAATCCACGGCCATATAGGACCTACAGGCGATGCTCTTGAGTCGATATATGTCGATCTGAGCACAGCTGGGCCACGTATATACAGCATGGGGGTAGCTGTGATACCAGCCAGCTGCAACCCACGGCTATATAGGACCTACAGGCGATGTTCTTGAGTCGATATATGTCGATCTGAGCACAGCTGGGCCCCGTATATGCAGCATGGGGGTAGCTCTGATACCAGCCAGATGCAACCTACGGCCATATAGGACCTACAGTGCATATATGTCGATGTGAGCACAGCTGGGCGCCGTATATACAGCATGGGGGTAGCTCTGATACCAGCCAGATGCAATCCACGGATATATAGGACCTACAGGCGATGCTCTTGAGTCGATATATGTCGATCTGAGCACAGCTGGGCCACGTATATACAGCATGGGGGTAGCTGTGATACCAGCCAGCTGCAACCCACAGCTATATAGGACCTACAGGCGATGTTCTTGAGTCGATATATGTCGATCTGAGCACAGCTGGGCCCCGTATATGCAGCATGGGGGTAGCTCTGATACCAGCCAGATGCAACCCACGGCCATATAGGACCTACAGTGGATATATGTCGATCTGAGCACAGCTGGGCGCAGTATATACAGCATGGGGGTAGCTCTAATACCAGCCAGATGCAACCCACGGTCATATAGGACCTACAGGCGATGCTCTTGAGTCGATATATGTCGATCTGAGCACAGCTGGGCCACGTATATACAGCATGGGGGTAGCTGTGATACCAGCCAGCTGCAACCCACGGCTATATAGGACCTACAGGCGATGTTCTTGAGTCTATTTATGTCGATCTGAGCACAGCTGGGCCCCGTATATGCAGCATGGGGGTAGCTCTAATACCATCCAGATGCAACCCACGGCCATATAGCACCTACAGGCGATGTTCTTGAGTCGATATATGTCGATCTTAGCACAGCTGGGCCACGTATATACAGCATGGGGGTAGCTGTGATACCAGCCAGCTGCAACCCACGGCTATATAGGACCACAGGCGATGTTCTTGAGTCGATATATGTCGATCTGAGCACAGCTGGGCCCCGTATATGCAGCATGGGGGTAGCTCTGATACCAGCCAGATGCAACCCACGGCCATATAGGACCTACAGGCGATGCTCTTGAGTCGATATATGTCGATCTGAGCACAGCTGGGCCACGTATATACAGCATGGGGGTAGCTGTGATACCAGCCAGCTGCAACCCACGGCTATATAGGACCTACAGGCGATGTTATTGAGTCGATATATGTCGATCTGAGCACAGCTGGGCCCCGTATATGCAGCATGGGGGTAGCTCTGATACCAGCCAGATGCAACCCACGGCCATATAGGACCTACAGTGGATATATGTCGATGTGAGCACAGCTGGGCGCCGTATATACAGTATGGGGGTAGCTCTAATACCAGCCAGATGCAACCCACGGCCATATAGGACCTACAGGCGATGTTCTTGAGTCGATATATGTCGATCTGAGCACAGCTGGGCCACGTATATACAGCATGGGGGTAGCTGTGATACCAGCCAGCTGCAACCCACGGCTATATAGGAGCACAGGCGATGTTCTTGAGTCGATATATGTCGATCTGAGCACAGCTGGGCCCCGTATATGCAGCATGGGGGTAGCTCTGATACCAGCCAGATGCAACCCACGGCCATATAGGACCTACAGGCGATGCTCTTGAGTCGATATATGTCGATCTGAGCACAGCTGGGCCACGTATATACAGCATGGGGGTAGCTGTGATACCAGCCAGCTGCAACCCACGGCTATATAGGACCTACAGGCGATGTTATTGAGTCGATATATGTCGATCTGAGCACAGCTGGGCCCCGTATATGCAGCATGGGGGTAGCTCTGATACCAGCCAGATGCAACCCACGGCCATATAGGACCTACAGTGGATATATGTCGATGTGAGCACAGCTGGGCGCCGTATATACAGTATGGGGGTAGCTCTAATACCAGCCAGATGCAACCCACGGCCATATAGGACCTACAGGCGATGTTCTTGAGTCGATATATGTCGATCTGAGCACAGCTGGGCCACGTATATACAGCATGGGGGTAGCTGTGATACCAGCCAGCTGCAACCCACGGCTATATAGGAGCACAGGCGATGTTCTTGAGTCGATATATGTCGATCTGAGCACAGCTGGGCGCAGTATATACAGCATGGGGGTAGCTCTAATACCAGCCAGATGCAACCCACGGCCATATAGGACCTACAGGCGATGCTCTTGAGTCGATATATGTCGATCTGAGCACAGCTGGGCCACGTATATACAGCATGGGGGTAGCTGTGATACCAGCCAGCTGCAACCCACGGCTATATAGGACCTACAGGCGATGTTCTTGAGTCTATATATGTCGATCTGAGCACAGCTGGGCCCCGTATATGCAGCATGGGGGTAGCTCTAATACCATCCAGATGCAACCCACGGCCATATAGCACCTACAGGCGATGTTCTTGAGTCGATATATGTCGATCTGAGCACAGCTGGGCCACGTATATACAGCATGGGGGTAGCTGTGATACCAGCCAGCTGCAACCCACGGCTATATAGGACCACAGGCGATGTTCTTGAGTCGATATATTTCGATCTGAGCACAGCTGGGCCCCGTATATGCAGCATGGGGGTAGCTCTGATACCAGCCAGATGCAACCCACGGCCATATAGGACCTACAGGCGATGCTCTTGAGTCGATATATGTCGATCTGAGCACAGCTGGGCCACGTATATACAGCATGGGGGTAGCTGTGATACCAGCCAGCTGCAACCCACGGCTATATAGGACCTACAGGCGATGTTCTTGAGTCGATATGTGTCGATCTAAGCACAGCTGGGCCCCGTATATGCAGCATGGGGGTAGCTCTGATACCAGCCAGATGCAACCCACGGCCATATAGGACCTACAGTGGATATATGTCGATGTGAGCACAGCTGGGCGCCGTATATACAGCATGGGGGTAGCTCTAATACCAGCCAGATGCAACCCACGGCCATATAGGACCTACAGGCGATGTTCTTGAGTCGATATATGTCGATCTGAGCACAGCTCGGCCACGTATATACAGCATGGGGGTAGCTGTGATACCAGCCAGCTGCAACCCACGGCTATATAGGACCACAGGCGATGTTCTTGAGTCGATATATGTTGATCTGAGCACAGCTGGGCCCCGTATATGCAGCATGGGGGTAGCTGTGATACCAGCCAGCTGCAACCCACGGCTATATAGGACCACAGGCGATGTTCTTGAGTCGATATATGTCGATCTGAGCACAGCTGGGCCCCGTATATGCAGCATGGGGGTAGCTCTGATACCAGCCAGATGCAACCCACGGCCATATAGGACCTACAGTGGATATATGTCGATGTGAGCACAGCTGGGCGCCGTATATACATCATGGGGGTAGCTCTAATACCAGCCAGATGCAACCCACGGCCATATAGGACCTACAGGCGATGTTCTTGAGTCGATATATGTCGATCTGAGCACAGCTCGGCCACGTATATACAGCATGGGGGTAGCTGTGATACCAGCCAGCTGCAACCCACGGCTATATAGGACCACAGGCGATGCTCTTGAGTCGATATATGTCGATCTGAGCACAGCTGGGCCCCGTATATGCAGCATGGGGGTAGCTCTGATACCAGCCAGATGCAACCTACGGCAATATAGGACCTACAGTGGATACATGTCGATGTGAGCACAGCTGGGCGCCGTATATACAGCATGGGGGTAGCTCTGATACCAGCCAGATGCAATCCACGGCCATATAGGACCTACAGGCGATGCTCTTGAGTCGATATATGTCGATCTGAGCACAGCTGGGCCACGTATATACAGCATGGGGGTAGCTGTGATACCAGCCAGCTGCAACCCACGGCTATATAGGACCTACAGGCGATGTTCTTGAGTCGATATATGTCGATCTGAGCACAGCTGGGCCCCGTATATGCAGCATGGGGGTAGCTCTGATACCAGCCAGATGCAACCTACGGCCATATAGGACCTACAGTGCATATATGTCGATGTGAGCACAGCTGGGCGCCGTATATACAGCATGGGGGTAGCTCTGATACCAGCCAGATGCAATCCACGGATATATAGGACCTACAGGCGATGCTCTTGAGTCGATATATGTCGATCTGAGCACAGCTGGGCCACGTATATACAGCATGGGGGTAGCTGTGATACCAGCCAGCTGCAACCCACAGCTATATAGGACCTACAGGCGATGTTCTTGAGTCGATATATGTCGATCTGAGCACAGCTGGGCCCCGTATATGCAGCATGGGGGTAGCTCTGATACCAGCCAGATGCAACCCACGGCCATATAGGACCTACAGTGGATATATGTCGATCTGAGCACAGCTGGGCGCAGTATATACAGCATGGGGGTAGCTCTAATACCAGCCAGATGCAACCCACGGTCATATAGGACCTACAGGCGATGCTCTTGAGTCGATATATGTCGATCTGAGCACAGCTGGGCCACGTATATACAGCATGGGGGTAGCTGTGATACCAGCCAGCTGCAACCCACGGCTATATAGGACCTACAGGCGATGTTCTTGAGTCTATATATGTCGATCTGAGCACAGCTGGGCCCCGTATATGCAGCATGGGGGTAGCTCTAATACCATCCAGATGCAACCCACGGCCATATAGCACCTACAGGCGATGTTCTTGAGTCGATATATGTCGATCTGAGCACAGCTGGGCCACGTATATACAGCATGGGGGTAGCTGTGATACCAGCCAGCTGCAACCCACGGCTATATAGGACCACAGGCGATGTTCTTGAGTCGATATATGTCGATCTGAGCACAGCTGGGCCCCGTATATGCAGCATGGGGGTAGCTCTGATACCAGCCAGGTGCAACCCACGGCCATATAGGACCTACAGGCGATGCTCTTGAGTCGATATATGTCGATCTGAGCACAGCTGGGCCACGTATATACAGCATGGGGGTAGCTGTGATACCAGCCAGCTGCAACCCACGGCTATATAGGACCTACAGGCGATGTTCTTGAGTCGATATATGTCGATCTAAGCACAGCTGGGCCCCGTATATGCAGCATGGGGGTAGCTCTGATACCAGCCAGATGCAACCCACGGCCATATAGGACTTACAGTGGATATATGTCGATGTGAGCACAGCTGGGCGCCGTATATACAGCATGGGGGTAGCTCTAATACCAGCCAGATGCAACCCACTGCCATATAGGACCTACAGGCGATGTTCTTGAGTCGATATATGTCGATCTGAGCACAGCTCGGCCACGTATATACAGCATGGGGGTAGCTGTGATACCAGCCAGCTGCAACCCACGGCTATATAGGACCACAGGCGATGTTCTTGAGTCGATATATGTCGATCTGAGCACAGCTGGGCCCCGTATATGCAGCATGGGGGTAGCTCTGATACCAGCCAGATGCAACCCACGGCCATATAGGACCTACAGGCTATGTTCTTGAGTCTATATATGTCGATCTGAGCACAGCTGGGCCACGTATATACAGCATGGGGGTAGCTGTGATACCAGCCAGCTGCAACCCACGGCTATATAGGACCACAGGCGATGTTCTTGAGTCGATATATGTCGATCTGAGCACAGCTGGGCCACGTATATACAGCATGGGGGTAGCTGTGTTACCAGCCAGCTGCAACCCACGGCTATATAGGACCACAGGCGATGTTCTTGAGTCGATATATGTCGATCTGAGCACAGCTGGGCCCCGTATATCCAGCATGGGGGTAGCTCTGATACCAGCCAGATGCAACCCACGGCCATATAGGACCTACAGGCGATGCTCTTGAGTCGATATATGTCGATCTGAGCACAGCTGGGCCACGTATATACAGCATGGGGGTAGCTGTGATACCAGCCAGCTGCAACCCACGGCTATATAGGACCTACAGGCGATGTTCTTGAGTCGATATATGTCGATCTAAGCACAGCTGGGCCCCGTATATGCAGCATGGGGGTAGCTCTGATACCAGCCAGATGCAACCCACGGCCATATAGGACCTACAGTGGATATATGTCGATGTGAGCACAGCTGGACGCCGTATATACAGCATGGGGGTAGCTCTAATACCAGCCAGATGCAACCCACGGCCATATAGGACCTACAGGCGATGTTCTTGAGTCGATATATGTCGATCTGAGCACAGCTCGGCCACGTATATACAGCATGGGGGTAGCTGTGATACCAGCCAGCTGCAACCCACGGCTATATAGGACCACAGGCGATGTTCTTGAGTCGATATATGTCGATCTGAGCACAGCTGGGCCCCGTATATGCAGCATGGGAGTAGCTCTGATACCAGCCAGATGCAACCTACGGCCATATAGGACCTACAGTGGATATATGTCGATGTGAGCACAGCTGGGCGCCGTATATACAGCATGGGGGTAGCTCTGATACCAGCCAGATGCAATACACGGCCATATAGGACCTATAGGCGATGCTCTTGAGTCTTTATATGTCGATCTGAGCACAGTTGGGCCACGTATATACAGCATAAGGGTAGCTGTGATACCAGCCAGCTGCAACCCACCCCTATATAGGACCTACAGGCGATGTTCTTGAGTCGATATATGTCGATCTGAACACAGCTGGGCCCCGTATATGCAGCATAGGGGTAGCTCTGATACCAGACAGATGCAACCTACGGCCATATAGGACCTACAGTGGATATATGTCGATGTGAGCACAGCTGGGCGCTGTATATACAGCATGGGAGTAGCTCTGATACCAGCCAGATGCAATCCACGGCCATATAGGACCTAAAGGCGATGCTCTTGAGTCGATATATGTCGATCTGAGCACAGCTGGGCCACATATATACAGCATGGGGGTAGCTGTGATACCAGCCAGCTGCAACCCACAGCTATATAGGACCTACTGGCGATGTTCTTGAGTCGATATATGTCGATCTGAGCACAGCTGGGCCCCGTATATGCAGCATGGGGGTAGCTCTGATACCAGCCAGATGCAACCCACGGCCATATAGGACCTACAGTGGATATATGTCGAACTGAGCACAGCTGGGCGCCGTATATACAGGATGGGGATAGCTCTAATACCAGCCAGATGCAACCCACGGCCATATAGGACCTACAGGCGATGCTATTGAGTCGATATATGTCGATCTGAGCACAGCTGGGCCACGTATATACAGCATGGGGGTAGCTGTGATACCAGCCAGCTGCAACCCACGGCTATATAGGACCTACAGGCGATGTTCTTGTGTCGATATATGTCGATCTAAGCACAGCTGGGCCACATATATACAGCATGAGGGTAGCTGTGATACCAGCCAGCTGCAACCCACGGCTATATAGGACCTACAGGCGATGTTCTTGTGTCGATATATGTCGATCTAAGCACAGCTGGGCCCCGTATATGCAGCATGGAGGTAGCTCTGATACCAGCCAGATGCAACCCACGGCCATATATGACCTACAGTGGATATATGTCGATGTGAGCACAGCTGGGCGCCGTATATACAGCATGGGGGTAGCTCTGATACCAGCCAGATGCAATCCACGGCCATATAGGACCTACAGGCGATGCTCTTGAGTCGATATATGTCGATCTGAGCACAGCTGGGCCACGTATATACAGCATGGGGGTAGCTGTGATACCAGCCAGCTGCAACCCACGGCTATATAGGACCACAGGCGATGTTCTTGAGTCGATATATGTCGATCTGAGCACAGCTGGGCCCCGTATATGCAGCATGGGAGTAGCTCTGATACCAGCCAGATGCAACCTACGGTCATATAGGACCTACAGTGGATATATGTCGATGTGAGCACAGCTGGGCGCCGTATATACAGCATGGGGGTAGCTCTGATACCAGCCAGATGCAATCCACGGCCATATAGGACCTACAGGCGATGCTCTTGAGTCGATATATGTCGATCTGAGCACAGCTGGGCCACGTATATACAGCATGGAGGTAGCTGTGATACCACAGCTGCAACCCACGGCTATATAGGACCTACAGGCAATGTTCTTGAGTCGATATATGTCGATCTGAGCACAGCTGGGTCCCGTATATGCAGCATGGGGGTAGCTCTGATACCAGCCAGATGCAACCTACGGCCATATAGGACCTACAGTGGATATATGTCGATGTGAGCACAGCTGGGCGCCGTATATACAGCATGGGGGTAGCTCTGATACCAGCCAGATGCAATCCACGGCCATATAGGACCTACAGGCGATGCTCTTGAGTCGATATATGTCGATCTGAGCACAGCTGGGCCACGTATATACAGCATGGGGGTAGCTGTGATACCAGCCAGCTGCAACCCACGGCTATATAGGACCACAGGCGATGTTCTTGAGTCGATATATGTCGATCTGAGCACAGCTGGGCCCCGTATATGCAGCATGGGGGTACCTCTGATACCAGCCAGATGCAACCTACGGCCATATAGGACCTACAGTGGATATATGTCGATGTGAGCACAGCTGGGCGCCGTATATACAGCATGGGGGTAGCTCTGATACCAGCCAGATGCAATCCACGGCCATATAGGACCTACAGGCGATGCTCTTGAGTCGATATATGTCGATCTGAGCACAGCTGGGCCACGTATATACAGCATGGAGGTAGCTGTGATACCACAGCTGCAACCCACGGCTATATAGGACCTACAGGCGATGTTCTTGAGTCGATATATGTCGATCTGAGCACAGCTGGGCCACGTATATACAGCATGGGGGTAGCTGTGATACCAGCCAGCTGCAACCCACGGCTATATAGGACCTACAGGCGATGTTCTTGAGTCGATATATGTCGATCTGAGCACAGCTGGGCCCCGTATATGCAGCATGGGGGTAGCTCTGATACCAGCCAGATGCAACCCACGGCCATATAGGACCTACAGTGGATACATGTCGATGTGAGCACAGCTGGGCGCCGTATATACAGCATGGAGGTAGCTCTAATACCAGCCAGATGCAACCCACGGCCATATAGGACCTACAGGCGATGTTCTTGAGTCGATATATGTCGATCTGAGCACAGCTGGGCCACGTATATACAGCATGGGGGTAGCTGTGTTACCAGCCAGCTGCACCCCACGGCTATATAGGACCACAGGCGATGTTCTTGAGTCGATATATGTCGATCTAAGCACAGCTGGGCCCCGTATATGCAGCATGGGGGTAGCTCTGATACCAGCCAGATGCAACCCACGGCCATATAGGACCTACAGTGGATATATGTCGATGTGAGCACAGCTGGGCGCCGTATATACAGCATGGGGGTAGCTCTAATACCAGCCAGATGCAACCCACGGCCATATAGGACCTACAGGCGATGTTCTTGAGTCGATATATGTCGATCTGAGCACAGCTCGGCCACGTATATACAGTATGGGGGTAGCTGTGATACCGGCCAGCTGCAACCCACGGCTATATAGGACCACAGGCGATGTTCTTGAGTCGATATATGTCGATCTGAGCACAGCTGGGCCCCGTATATGCAGCATGGGGGTAGCTCTGATACCAGCCGCCAGATGCAACCTACGGCCATATAGGACCTACAGTGGATATATGTCGATGTGAGCACAGCTGGGCGCCGTATATACAGCATAGGGGTAGCTCTGATACCAGCCAGATGCAATCCACGGCTATATAGGACCTACAGGCGATGCTCTTGAGTCGATATATGTCGATCTGAGCACAGCTGGGCCACGTATATACAGCATGGGGGTAGCTGTGATACCAGCCAGCTGCAACCCACGGCTATATAGGACCTACAGGCGATGTTCTTGAGTCGATATATGTCGATCTGAGCACAGCTGGGCCCCGTATATGCAGCATGGGGGTAGCTCTGATACCAGCCAGATGCAACCCACGGCCATATAGGACCTACAGTGGATATATGTCGATGTGAGCACAGCTGGGCGCCGTATATACAGCATGGGGGTAGCTCTAATACCAGCCAGATGCAACCCACGGCCATATAGGACCTACAGGCGATGTTCTTGAGTCGATATATGTCGATCTGAGCACAGCTGGGCCACGTATATACAGCATGGGGGTAGCTGTGATACCAGCCAGCTGCAACCCACGGCTATATAGGACTACAGGCGATGTTCTTGAGTCGATATATGTCGATCTGAGCACAGCTGGGCCCCGTATGGGGGTAGCTCTGATACCAGCCAGATGCAACCCACGGCCATATAGGACCTACAGGCGATGCTCTTGAGTCGATATATGTCGATCTGAGCACAGCTGGGCCACGTATATACAGCATGAGGGTAGCTGTGATACCAGCCAGCTGCAACCCACGGCTATATAGGACCTACAGGCGATGTTCTTGTGTCGATATATGTCGATCTAAGCACAGCTGGGCCCCGTATATGCAGCATGGAGGTAGCTCTGATACCAGCCAGATGCAACCCACGGCCATATAGGACCTACAGTGGATATATATCGATGTGAGCACAGCTGGGCGCCGTATATACAGCATGGGGGTAGCTCTGATACCAGCCAGATGCAATCCACGGCCATATAGGACCTACAGGCGATGCTCTTGAGTCGATATATGTCGATCTGAGCACAGCTGGGCCACGTATATACAGCATGGGGGTAGCTGTGATACCAGCCAGCT